>OX336885.1:30178088-30313088 GCA_946959425.1 Argyrosomus regius | reverse complement strand
CTGTAGACTCTTAATTTATATAATCGATCGTTTACACAGAAAAGATTGAAATTCATATCAGACTAAAGTGAACAGGTCTGAAATATAACCAGTACCATTACACAGTCGACTCAAACACTAACGCTTGAGCTCAATTCAGACCAAAGCTGATGCTTTGATGCTTTGTGTTAAGTTAAGACGCTGCAGTGACCAATCAGACGATCAGACGTGTCAAACTGCTTCAGAGTCATGTGACTGAAACTTAAGTGCAATCCCAGATTTCATGGACTAAACTATGATACTTGATCTGTCGTGTTCTGGTTTGGTTTATTTCATGTAGCAGCTTCTACGTCTGAGTCTGACTCAGTCTGTGCTGCAAAATAATAAAGAAGTTTGTCGTGAGTAGAATGAGAGGAAGTGACCTCGTTTAACTTGGATGTTTCTGTGCTGGGGTCGTCTTTAGTTTGTTTACCTGGTTCACATACGACCAAATAAATCCACGTTTTTAATTTCCTCTTGTTTTCTTCAACTTTCTGACAAAGATGATGAATCATAATGATCATTCATCTTTCTTTTCATCTCCAAATAATTCAACTTTTCCCAAGCTGTGTGAGATAATCACAAATTGTGCATGAAGAAGAACAACAACATGCAGTCATAACTCTTCAATACATTCAGATTTCATGTGCATGAGACAATAAAAAAATAACCAGTGAAAGTGTCTCGAGGACATGCAGATATATTTGATGACAACTTCCCTCATGACAAAGCAAATATGAGAAATCCTGAAGCACGACTTGAAACTCAACACCATTATTTATTATTTATGTCCCCTTAACCCAGAATATTAATATTTAAACTTCTGTCATCTTTGCTGAATTATACTTTCATAAACTTTATGTGCAGATGTCATCAGTCTGCGTTAACAAACAGTTCATGTTTTTCTGTGTTTGGACAAAGTTGACTCGCCTCAGAGTGTTTTTCTGCGTCGAGTCAGCGAGTTTCTCAGAAAAACCTCAAACTGAGTTCAACACGCCGACGGCGAACTTCCTCCAACGGTCTCTCATGTGACTTCAGTGTTGTCGAAACATTTAGCCCAGAGAAAGTGTGAACATGAAGGAAACACTGCGGTGATTGTTCAGTGTTCCCTGATCTGTCCTCTGTACACCGAGTCCCCCTTTAGCCATTTAGCAAACAAGTGTGTGTGTGTGTGTTTCCTGTGCTTCTACCTTTGTGAGGACAAACTGACGACCTTTGAATGAGGACACTTTCTCACTTCTTCAACAGGGCTGTTAGGACTTTGTTTCAGGGTTAAGGTTAACTGGTATCAGGTTAAGGATAGAGTTAGAGTTGGGGTTAAGTACATGGGCCACGTAGATCAGCTGTTTTTCTTTTTAATGGCCAGATTACACCTACAGGTCCAACAGAACTCATAGAGCTGTAGCTGCATTGTAAACTGTGTGCAGGTCGTGGTGATGTTACTGAGACTCGTTCTCGTCCACATTTGCAACCAGAGTTGTTTAAAAGGTTTTGTCTCGTCATCAGTTTGATCCAGGTGTGTCTGTAACTTTTACTGATTCATAAGATGCAGAAAGAAAGAAATAATTTGAAGCTTTGTGGACCTTTCAGACACAACGCAGCAACGGCAGAACTGCACTCTTCACTCTTATATGTTTGTGAATATCCTGAAGGGTACAATACAAGTTTACATTTGTACTGCGAGCTCAGGAGGAAAGCTCTGATGTGAAGCCGCATATCAGGTGTGTTTTAGGGAGGAAATATGTGCAGCTGTTATGATAAACATAACTTTTGGTTTGGAAAGATGGACAGATGATGGCAATAATGAAATAATGTCCTGCAAGAAATTTTGAAAACTCTGTATATATATATTTGCGGCGAGCGCAGATCGATTACTGCAACATTCACACACAAGAAAGAGGAAGGATGGGAAAGTAATAAAATGACTTTTGAAAAGAGTAATGAGTAACTAGAAAATGTCTAAATAAATGTAGAGTGTGCCTGACTCTGGCCCCGTCGCACCCACACATTAAGTAGCTGTGTGTGTGTGTGTGTGTGTGTGTGTGTGCTTGTTTCACACAGTCAGGTTTGTGGTTGCCAAGCAACCAGGGTCAGGCGCCGCCCAGAGCAATCAAGCACAGCTGTGTGTGCATGCTCTCTCCCTCTGACCCCTGAGAGACACAGAAAATCTCTAAATGAACCCCCTCCAACTAGTGGACACTAATGCCAAACGGTAGGTCGTATCAAAAAGCCCAAATGACCGTGAGCATCCTCATCTTGTCGACCATGTGAATGCCGAATTTCAGTGTCTAAAGTTAAAAAATGTGACCTGGGGAGAGAGAGAAAGAACAGGTGCCCCGTGCTCCTTTGGGAAATTTCTCCTCTCCAGTTTACATGGGAGTAGATGGGGCTGTCGGTGGGTGATCCTGGTGCATCAGTGCGTCTCCCGCCAAAACTATAAGTCTGACAGCTTCAGCAGTGATATCGCTGCGTAGCCCACGAATTTTCCTACGTTTCTATGTATAAATTTTTTCTGTAGAGTGACATTTGTGGCCACAAGAGCCGTTTGCAAATGTATTTTTTGACAAATGTTTCTCTCCCTCTCCACTCTAGCGATGATGTCACCCACTCTAGCTCTGGAACATTCTACCAATACACACCCATTGTAAATTTTGGCGTGGTTTTTGGTGATTTTTGGCAAAACCGTTTGGTGAAACTCTTAGAAAAGTCACAGCACACCATTCCAGGCTGAGCCGGTCGTTTTGATACCTTTTTTGTGTATGTGCGACCAAAACTGAGGGAGGAGTAGCGCGCTGAAATTCCTGGAATATGTCAGAATAATAAGTATGGTGATAGTGAAGAGTGGCCTGCAGACAGTTTCTGAACACTGGCATCAGGATCAAGTGCTCGAGTAAATGACACATGCAGTCATTTTATGACACAAAGTAGATTTATGATGAAGATTATCTCAATGAGGGCCCTAAAATCTATAAAAGATAAAACACACTTAGGTCTGTCATTGCTGTGGGACTAACCACACGCTCACACAAACATAAGGCAGTGTTGTGTGTCGGCTGTAATCACAGTGAGATGTGAAGCTTTGTAACATTTTCCAGCAGATGGATTTTTATAAAACTGTGAGCCAAAATGGCTGAATCTGGTCTTCTCTCTCCTCGTCTTTGAGCCGTCTGTCCTCTCTGTCTTTGTCTCGCTGCATCTTTCATCTCTCTCCGATCTTCTCGTCCCGCTCTGTCTTTCTTTTAAATCAACTTTACTGTCTTGTTCTGCCTCTCTTTCCTCTTTATTACACTTTTTATTCCTCTCTCTCTCTCTCTCTCTCTCTTCTCTCTCTCTCTCTTTCTCTGCTGAGCTGCCAATTAGTGTGTAAAATGTAAAACCTCAAACAGCCTCACAAGAAGAAGAAGCAGAAGCAGAAATCAAATGGATTTGGGTCATCGGTGCTCAGAGCTCGTCTCATATTTTATTGCCTGAACTTTGCATGTGAGGATGTGATGATGAACCGACCTGAGCGGGCTTGAATCGAGGTTTATTATATACAAAATAAAAATCTGCTCTGCTCCACTTTCCTCGTGCTTAAAGCTTAAAGGGCGTATTGGGGACATCCGGGGTGGGATTAGCTTTTCAAAGGCCAGTGCAGTGTGCGACTTCAACATAAGCCATGCATCGTAAATGAGACCTTTTTTCCTTAAGCTGCCGCTTTCCCAACAGCTTGCTGACATTTTGTTCATCTTTGCTCTGCTAGTTTAATTCTGAGGCCTCACCTGGAGTGTCATCGAGGAGGTGTGGAGCCTCCGGGTCAAGTTAAAGGAGCAACAGTACAATATGAGCTCATTTCCTGTTGACGTTTGCACTGTACGACCTGCTCGCACTGTGAAGTGTCTTTCCTGCTTTCTGTCTTCATTTGTCTCGAGTGGGACTGTCTCTTTGTGTCGGACAGTTTATCAATCAAAGAACACACGAAGATTCAGTCCAGCTTACATCCCTGGAATATATTTTTATTGTATTATCTAAATACATACTACATACCTTGAAAGTATTTTTTCAGCCAAATGCCTCCTGAACAGATTGTTGTACCATCCGTGTCGGATTCATGAAATAATCTGCAACTGAAAAACTTGAATTCATAGGAAACCAATATTTCGTCATCGTGAAATCTCGTTTCTTTGCTTTGTTCATGCGCGAACATCATCAACAACATGATTGCAGTTATTTTTTCTTCTTGTTTTTGCATTGAAAATGGGAATAATGCAGAACAACAAGAAGGAGGAATGGATTCTTATTTCTTATTACCATTTTTTACACATGAAGGCCTGAAATCCAACCACACACAAATGTGGAGAGATGGTGGAGTGATGGGCAGCCATGTATCGGCGCCCTAAGAGCAGTTAGGGGTTCAGCACCTTACTCAAGGGCAGCCGTGCCCAGAAGGTGAATTGGCACCTCTCCACCTACCAGTCCACGCTCCATACAGTGGTCCATGCTGGACTTCACCAAGTCGGGTCCCTACAGACTGAGCTACTGGTGCCCCATTGAATATAAAATGCAGATTATTTAACCACCACTTAAATAAATATCTCAACAATAGTTGCATCGATTGTCATGATGTTTTGCACAGGCGTCACGTAAAGTCTCTGCAGTGCCACCAACAAAGTTTTCATTGATTCAGTGAAAAGTCTCGTCATTGTCCCATAATGAGACTCCACGAGGTTGACATGTTTGTTTTTTAATGAAATAACTCAACAGCCATTGGACAAGTTTGAATGTGTTGTGTTCTGTCTAATCTGATCATCTGAACTCTTAAACCCAAGAATAGGTTAAAAAACAGGACTGTTGTGTCCAAAGTCCAACTGACGTGCAAGTAATTTGCCTGAAAAGTAATCTCGCACACCTTTCTCCAGTCCTGTCTCCACACTTCATTTCACTTCAGTCTGGAGCGTTGAAAAAGAAACTGTCTGCTAAAACGTGTTGTTAGGGCAAACTGAAGGTGCTCCTCCGGTGTCAGCCTCTGTGGGGAAGATGAAGACTTTAACACTGCCAAGTCTGACGGGCTTCATTCCCGCTGAGGTCCACCGCGTTAAAAAATGTGCTCGCTCATCCGGTGAGGTAATTGTGTTTTTTATGCTCAGTGTAAAGGCTTTACCAGACTGACCTCCCAGCGTAGGTGTTTTTTTTTCTACATCCGCAGTTCATCAGTCGCTGGAGGAGGTGATGTTGAGAGAAATCAGTTCTGTCCGGCATGAGGGCTGTGTTGGTTCTTCAAATCATAAGTATGAGTCATGTCCTTTGAATGTTTTATGTTTGCCGGAAGGAATGTGCTGCTGTGGAGAGAGAGAGAGTTTTATCAGCTCCTTTTTGAACTGCCATGTCTGCACTGTAATCTTTACTTGTTGACCTTTTGCCGACGATACGATATCAGCCTGATGACCGTCTGATTTGACAGAAATGAAGTATTTAAACGTATTTGGAATGTGTATTTTCAGGTAGTCTTCATGGTATTTTAGAGTTTGTCATTTCCTGATAAATCATAAAAACTTGTTGATGATGTCATCCTGCACTCGGGGGCGTGTACTAATTTAACATCCAATGAAACGCTAACTGTGGTTAGCTCGGTCAGCCGTGTAGCTAACTGAACTGACTCAGCCCGGGATGCCAGGAGCCAAACCCGGCAAGAAAACCACCTCGGTAGGCTGCTGTATTCACTGTTAGACTGGACACTGCTGGTTCAGAGGTTCTGTTGCTGTATTCACTGTTAGACTGGACACTGCTGGTTCAGAGGTTCTGTTATTGTATTCACTGTTAGACTGGACACTGCTGGTTCAGAGGTTCTGTTATTGTATTCACTGTTAGACTGGACACTGCTGGTTCAGAGGTTCTGTTGCTGTATTCACTGTTAGACTGGACACTGCTGGTTCAGAGGTTCTGTTACTGTATTCACTGTTAGACTGGACACTGCTGGTTCAGAGGTTCTGTTGCTGTATTCACTGTTAGACTGGACACTGCTGGTTCAGAGGTTCTGTTGCTGTATTCACTGTTAGACTGGACACTGCTGGTTCAGAGGTTCTGTTACTGTATTCACTGTTAGACTGGACACTGCTGGTTCAGAGGTTCTGTTATTGTATTCACTGTTAGACTGGACACTGCTGGTTCAGAGGTTCTGTTGCTGTATTCACTGTTAGACTGGACACTGCTGGTTCAGAGGTTCTGTTATTGTATTCACTGTTAGACTGGACACTGCTGGTTCAGAGGTTCTGTTACTGTATTCACTGTTAGACTGGACACTGCTGGTTCAGAGGTTCTGTTGCTGTATTCACTGTTAGACTGGACACTGCTGGTTCAGAGGTTCTGTTATTGTATTCACTGTTAGACTGGACACTGCTGGTTCAGAGGTTCTGTTGCTGTATTCACTGTTAGACTGGACACTGCTGGTTCAGAGGTTCTGTTACTGTATTCACTGTTAGACTGGACACTGCTGGTTCAGAGGTTCTGTTACTGTATTCACTGTTAGACTGGACACTGCTGGTTCAGAGGTTCTGTTACTGTATTCACTGTTAGACTGGACACTGCTGGTTCAGAGGTTCTGTTACTGTATTCACTGTTAGACTGGACACTGCTGGTTCAGAGGTTCTGTTGCTGTATTCACTGTTAGACTGGACACTGCTGGTTCAGAGGTTCTGTTACTGTATTCACTGTTAGACTGGACACTGCTGGTTCAGAGGTTCTGTTGCTGTATTCACTGTTAGACTGGACACTGCTGGTTCAGAGGTTCTGTTGCTGTATTCACTGTTAGACTGGACACTGCTGGTTCAGAGGTTCTGTTACTGTATTCACTGTTAGACTGGACACTGCTGGTTTGGAGGTTTATGCTCACTAGCTCATAGAGGGGTGTAATGCACACTTGGTATTGGCTACTGTAAACATCTATGGCCGGGCCTCACTGATTTACAACTTTAGAACTTTATTCAGTGATTTTGGTGAAACCACTTCCTAAAGTAGCTAACAGGATGCCAGGAGCCAAACCCGGAAGAGAAACCACCTCGCCTTTAATGATCTAACTTTAATCCATGTCCTCTTCTTCTTCCTTCGTGTTCTCGATATTTGGCACTGTTGGAGTTTTTCTGTTGTCCACTGTGAATCAGTATTTGTAGCTTTTTGTATATTAGTAACAGCATCAGTGCATTAAAAAGTTTAAAACCTCAAACAATCAATGAATATCAAACGCACAGCACAACCAAAACTCCAGCTACGAATGACAGCGAGCATAACCAAGAGAAATGAATTAAACATTTTTAAATGTCTCATGATTAATGAGTGTGCAGCCAATCGGGGTAATGGATGCAGTTATCAGCGGTTGTGTCAGGATCTCAGCTGGATAATAACGACTGCTCTGGTTTTGTGGAGCATCTAATTCAATAAAGAGTCCATTACTTCCTGCCTGTTAGTCCCCACAAGCCTCTGCTGCCATCCTCCATGTTTCTCCTCCGTCACATCAGCTGCTTTCTTTGTATTTTGGCCGCTTTGTGCTCACTTTTTCCTTCCAATTCAATTCAGTTCAATTATTGGTGTTACTGTTAATTAAGAAGCAGGATGAGGTCAAACAGAAAGTCAAAAAGCAACTAGTTCTGTGAATGCATTTAACTCCCCGTCCTGATAGACTAATGGTATATCATATAACTGCAACGTCCATGATTCAATCTCGGCTATGGACACTCTCTCCTGCTTCCTGTCTATAAAAGACGAAATACAAAATGAAAAAAGGACGTACTGAGACATCAGATAAGAAATGATAGAAAGGAGGAGATGATCACATGAATAGTGACTGTCTAAAACCTGGATGTAGTCTCTGTGATGTCCCCGCAGACTGTCTAAAACCTGGATGTAGTCTCTGTGATGTCCCCGCAGACTGTCTAAAACCTGGATGTAGTCTCCGTGACGTCCCCGTAGACTGTCTAAAACCTGGATGTAGTCTCTGTGATGTCCCCACAGACTGTCTAAAACCTGGACCTAGTCTCCGTGACCTCCCCCACAGACTGTCTAAAACCTGGACGTAGTCTCTGTGACGTCCCCACAGACTGTCTAAAACCTGGACGTAGTCTCCGTGACCTCCCCCACAGACTGTCTAAAACCTGGACGTAGTCTCCGTGACGTCCCCCACAGACTGTCTAAAACTGTTTTTGGGCACTGCCTGTGTTCAGCAATAGATGTTAGCACTTGGTTTAGGTGTCTGCCCTTCATTAACATGCACCGTCCTCTGCGTCTCCTTCATGTTTATTTCCCAGAATGCCTTTTGAAAAGCATTCAGTGTGTATAACAGCAATAATCACATAATCAGAGTTTTGCAGTCAGTCTGTGTTTGGCCTCTACTTTAAAGTCATCTTGTATTTACTTCTTAATATGTCTTTTGGTCCAGGCTGCATTGCTTTTTGGTCCACCGAGGCTGCTGGTGAATAAATTTGTCTATCTTTTCATCTGCTGTGAATTTCTCCCCCTGAGTGTTGAACATCAGTGCTGGTTAGTACAGAGGCTCTTATACTGCCTCCCCGCGGGGGTTGAAGGGCGGGATAGAGGGACGTGAGGTAAAGACACTGTGTGAGTTGAATGGAACATGTGCATGCAGGCGTCCTGAAGACAACTGGAAGTTAGTCATTGTAGCTTGGAGGCTGGTTTGACTCAGTCAGCAGTTGAAGCAGCTGTACGCGACACAGCTCATTGAGGTGATTAAAGTGCTTTAAAACAGTTTGCATCAAAACTGAGTCATAACTCTAAATATGAGAACACACATGAAACGCATCAGCTTAGAAATCACAAAGACGCTCCTTCTAACCGCAGTGTTTGCTTCAGAGTTCTCACATTTCCAGTCCTCATGAAGTCAAACTTTCTGTCCTCTGTCCTCCAGTGTCTGTCCAACACTGACCCATGTTTTCAGTATTTTCAGGTATTCCTCTGAGGGCTGTCACTTGCATCTATATACAGAGTATATAATATATAATCTATACAGAGTTACCTGATGGACAGATAGCTTTAGCCTATTTACTAAAGTAGCTTACCACTAATTAACTGCTGCTAACTGAATCTGCCGTTAGCAGGCAACAGAACGGAGCTCAGCAGCTGGTTTGAGACCAACAGGGAATAACGTTACAGTACCGAGGAGATTTACAGACTTTATGATGGAAACATTGATAAGTAGTGAAGCGCTAAATGTGGTTAGCTCGGTCTGCCGTGTAGCTAACTGAACTGACTCAGCCCGGGATGCCAGGAGCCAAACCGGCAAGAAAACCACCTCGGTAGGCTGCTGTATTCACTGTTAGACTGGACACTGCTGGTTCAGAGGTTCTGTTGCTGTATTCACTGTTAGACTGGACACTGCTGGTTCAGAGGTTCTGTTGCTGTATTCACTGTTAGACTGGACACTGCTGGTTCAGAGGTTCTGTTGCTGTATTCACTGTTAGACTGGACACTGCTGGTTCAGAGGTTCTGTTGCTGTATTCACTGTTAGACTGGACACTGCTGGTTCAGAGGTTCTGTTACTGTATTCACTGTTAGACTGGACACTGCTGGTTCAGAGGTTCTGTTGCTGTATTCACTGTTAGACTGGACACTGCTGGTTCAGAGGTTCTGTTGCTGTATTCACTGTTAGACTGGACACTGCTGGTTCAGAGGTCGATGCTCACTAGCTCATAGCGGGGTGTAAGGCACGCTTTGTGTTGTCTACTGTGAACACCAGTCAGTATCCGCAACATGTCCATAACTATCTGACTGTTTTTACAGGAAACACGTAAAAACGAGGAAGTAAACTTCACTCTACTTCCTGTTCATGGGTGTTTTCTTCAGTATCAAAGTAATATAGTGATAGTGTGTACGCCCATCATCTATTTTAGATTAGATTAGATTAGAAATACTTTATTAATCCCAAACTGGGAAATTGCATTGCAGCAACAGCATTTCACCCGCAGTTACAATACAATACAATTTTTGCATGAGCACAGAGTAAAAATAACAAAATAAGTCAAAATGAATGAAAGCTGATGAATTTCAGTTCATGCCAGAGCGGCTAATTCAGTGAATAATCAGATGAGCACATAAACTCAAAGACACTTTCATAACGTTCTGATGTTTGTTTCTCTGTTTGCACACGTTTATTCTCCTGCCTCTCTTTGTCTCTTTCTATTCATATCTGCCTCGCCCTCCTCTCCTCCTCACTGTAATATGCTTTACGTCTCCCAGCGGCCGTTGGCCTCATAAAGATAGTGGAATAGAGAGATGATATCCATGCGCGCTCAGAGATGAGAGAAGAGGCTCTTGAGCAAAGGAGCCAATTGAAAGCAACTCTCCGGCAGCATGCAGAGCAAATATGGCTGAATGAGTGCTTGATTTTCATACAGTGAAGGAGGCGATGAGAGAGGAAGAGGAGGGGGGAGACAGATGTTAGCAGCACAACTCCAGAGAGAGAAAGAATGGTGTGGGCGTGTTGACAGATCACTTATATAATTAGATTTGTTTGACAATGAGAAGGTTCTCAGGGTTCAACAAGAATTCATGTCAGACAGGAAGAATCAAATCTGTGCAACAAAAATCAACTTGAACTGTGAAATCATCATCAAAACAGCCACTGATCTACAGCCACAATCCCTGCTGTACATCTGACTAAATAAAAGTAGTGATCGTCCAGACTGACTTTCCTCAAAGAAACATCTCTATAAATCAGTGTTCAGAGTGTAATCCCACTGTGGTAACTATGTTCAGCTGTACTCGAGTATTTGTTCTGATTACATTACTTATGATGAACAGCCAAACATCAACAAGGTCACCAACAGCAGACATAGCAGCCAGCTAATATTACTGACTAGTCCAACAGCAGTCAGCCCAGCTCGGCGTCTGTCTTTCAGCCTTTTATTTCACCAAGCTCTCACCAACCACTAAAAGTCAGTCCCAGATTTACTCTTGTCCGGCGGCTTCTTGCTCGCTCACTCTCTCCTTTTCTCTTCTTAGCTTCCTCCGTCAACGTCCTCTTCACTCTCTTCTCCTCTGCCATTATGTCCATAGAAGCTGCTGACTGCTGGGCCTGTAAACCTCTTCTTCTTCTTCTTCTTCTTCTTCTTCTTCTTCTTCTTCTTCTTCTTCTTCTTCTTCTCCGTGGTCCTAAACTCCTGTGGTACAAACACTAACACTCCCCCGGTGCCCTGAGCTCATAGTCTGGGCAACCTGGCTAAAAAACTGAGCTAACATTAGCTAATAACAGCTAACAAACTGAGCTAACATTAGCTAATAACAGCTAACAAACTGAGCTAACATTGGCTAATAACAGCTAACAAACTGAGCTAACATTGGCTAATAACAGCTAACAAACTGAGCTAACATACAACAAACGTACGAGTGTAGCATCAACAGGATTTAACAGACGTTAGTTTAAAAGAGAAAAGTCTATTTAAAAATAATTTTGTATTTTTATTTTATTTGTATATGTTATTATATTAATATTATAATATATATTATATATTTACTTATTTTACCTTTTATACTGATCTATACTACTTGTTTTAACTCATCTTGATATTTTTTCTGATATTTTAAAACCTCAAAAAGAAAAAAAAAGAGAGTTTAGCTTGAATTTTCTGCTGAAATAAATCTTTGATTCATTCCACGTGAAAATATTCATTGGACGATAATAAAATCACGATGTTTTGGTCTTGTGACCTTCACACAGACTCACTCATCATTTATATATGGAAGCAGAATTAATATCGAGCTGTCATGAGATGAGAGAACTCCTCTTCAGCTCGTTCAGCCAAGGCCGGGGCAGCTCGAGGAGACGACGTGTTGACCTGGCAGGTCACCGCACATCAACACACAAATATCACACACACGCACATACTGGATCTCTGTGGCGTGTAACTGGATCTCATAAACCAACACGTATTCCCTCTTTATCTCACACACACACACACACACACACACACACACACACACACACTAAGTCTGGCCTGTAGTAGTCAAGGCTAATTTAAGCAGCGGGCGAGCCCATAAAAACCAGCTCCTTGGTTGTCTGGTGCGTTCATGTCTGGCCTCATGACAGCAGCCTCTTTCCTGAGCGGTGAATAGCGGCAGCAGGCCAGTAACTGGCTCGAACCTCAGAGGCAAGATCTGACTTCACAACCTCAGGTCACCAACAATAAGAACCAGCCGTGTCATGTTTTTAACTCCTTCACAGCAGACGGTTAAACAGTTTAACGAACGAGCTGGATTTCTGATCGTCTAGGTAAAAATCCAAAAATATTAATACACAGAATCCAAAATTTACTGCAGCAAGTCAGTCTACTTACAGTCACTTTTCCTGCAGTCATACTGCACGTTAACAGAGAGATTATGCCATTATTATTATTTAACGACAGGAAACCGGTTTGGGGATTAGCTTGACGTGAGAAAGTTGGTCGTTGTATGAATGATGTCAGTGTATGAAGTTTGTCTGGAACAGCTCATACAAAAACACAGAAAACGACTGTAAGAGACCAACTGAACCACATGAAGTCATCCTTTATGTGTTTGTCTGCTTTTCTTGTTCAACAAGCTAAGGTACCGGACAAGACGTGTTCATGTCTGTTGGTTAGATAAGAAGGAGAGTTTAGGAGGACGGCTGCTACAAGCTGCAAGCTGCATACTGAAAATATAGACGGCTCTATGAATTAAGAGGTAATGAACGTAAGCTGCAGATGAAACAAAGAACACACCTTCTGCTAAAACAGCTGTTGACATAAAAGGTCAGGAAAGGTCCAACAGCGCACCTGAGCCAACGAAGCATGAAGCGACTGGTTTTTAGGTCTGAGCAGATAATTCACATCATGAAGTGTGTTTGCCTCTTTTTAAAGTCTGCGACTGGAAAAACGAGGTGTAACTGTGGAGGCAGCGGTGGCTTCGTAATGACAGGGGCTGTTGGGTTACTACACGGAGAACTGACAACACAGTGACTAATGTGGAAAGAGAAAATGGAGATAAATCTAAATATAGTCTGCAGTCAAGGTGAACGTCTCTTTCCCCCCTTTAATTGAGACCCTGCAGATTTGCTCCATTTTCCCAAATTAAATTTTGGGTTCAGGTCTGATTACAGGTCGGAGTTTCTTTTCAAACCACGAGAAAAAAACTGCAGCAAACGAGCAGTTAGTCCATCAGCACCTCCGTCAGCCGCTGAGAAAGCTGCTGTCCTTCACTCACATCAAGATAGAAGCCAAACAACACAAAGACAAACATGTTTAATATGAAATGTACAGGAGAGTTTATGATGAGACACGCCCCTTGTTGAAGTTCAGTGGTTAATATCTTGAAAAACAAAATAAAATATTAAAAATCTTCATGCAGCTTTTGAAAAGCTCGGTCCAAAAATGATTCACAGAAGATTTGGTAGCAATCGGACCAACAGTTTTATAATATGAAACTTAACTGTATAAGAAAGGTGGACGTCCCAGACTGTCTCAAACCTGGACGTAGTCTCTGTGACGTCCCCACAGACTGTCTCAAACCTGGACGTAGTCTCTGTGACGTCCCTACAGACTGTCTAAAACCTGGACGTAGTCTCTGTGACGTCCCCACAGACTGTCTCAAACCTGGACGTAGTCTCTGTGACGTCCCCACAGACTGTCTCAAACCTGGACGTGGTCAGATTCTTTCTGTTTTTTTGGGAAAATGAAACTTTCTATTTTAACAGTAAACAAAGTAAACGTGGCAGATTAGCAACACGCCGGCTGAGACACCTGAAACAACAATGGAAGAAGTCCTCACACCTGTGCTGTGCAGTGTATCCGTGATATGAAAAGTAATTAAAGTTCTTCCAGGATTGTTTGTATTATTATGTATCTGCGTGCTGTGTGTGTATTGTTGTATTATGTGCCAGTCCAGACCAGATGTGATCCGACGGGCTGATCCAGCTTTGTGCTTCAGTCCTCAGCAGGTGATATGCAGATCCTGTTATGGTATTCAAATATTGCCTGGTAAGCAGAGTGACATTTGAATAAAGCCTGAGCTCTGACGTCTGTCTGTCTGTCTGTCTGCCTGTCTGCCTGTCTGTCTGTCTGTCTGTCTGTCTGCCTGTCTGCCTGTCTGCCTGCCTGCCTGCCTGCCTGTCTGTCTGTCTGTCTGTCTGCCTGTCTGTCCGTCTGTCCGTCTGTCCGTCTGTCCGTCTGTCCGTCTGCCCGTCTGTCCGTCTGTCCGCCTGTCCGCCTGTCTGTCTGTCTGTCTGCCTGCCTGCCTGCCTGCCTGTCTGCCTGCCTGCCTGTCTGTCTGTCTGTCTGCCTGTCTGTCTGCCTGTCTGTCTGTCTGCCTGCCTGCCTGTCTGTCTGTCTGTCTGCCTGTCTGTCTGCCTGTCTGTCTGTCTGTCTGTCTGCCTGTCTGTCTGTCTGTCTGCCTGTCTGCCTGCCTGCCTGCCTGTCTGTCTGTCTGCCTGTCTGTCTGCCTGTCTGTCTGTCTGTCTGTCTGCCTGTCTGTCTGTCTGTCTGTCCGCCTGTCTGTCTGTCTGTCTGTCTGTCCGCCTGTCCGCCTGTCTGTCTGTCTGTCTGCCTGCCTGCCTGCCTGCCTGTCTGCCTGCCTGCCTGTCTGTCTGTCTGTCTGCCTGTCTGTCTGTCTGTCTGTCTGTCTGTCTGTCTGTCTGCCTGCCTGCCTGTCTGTCTGTCTGCCTGTCTGCCTGTCTGTCTGTCTGTCTGTCTGCCTGTCTGTCTGTCTGTCTGCCTGCCTGCCTGTTGTTTTTTCTTCTTCTGTGTCTTGTTGTCTTTGTGTCTCTGTAACTTCATGTGAATTATAAAAGAAGAAAGAAACACATTTATAGAATAATACATAAATACTTTATTGTATTTTAATGTTGCTTTTTTATTTATTTTTGTGGTTTGGATGTGAATTGGCTGCGAGGCTCGACACTGCAGCCTGAGGCTCTTTCCACTGAGTCTGATGGTTTCTCAGTGATTCGTCTTGTAGGTGTCTCTCTGTGAGCGTCATGACTTCCCGTCACAGCACATGTACATATGTGCATATATATATGTACATATACATATGCAGTTATGTGTTTGTGCATACAGAGTACGACGCATAAATACACGATGTGCACATCAAACTTTAAACACAGCCATCGGGGATACGGACGAATACACAAAGCAGTTTATACGTATTTTACATAAGACACTTTATAATAACACTTTATTATTATTTTATTATTTATTATTGTTATTTCCTCTGTCATGTCATTTATTACTGTACACTGTAAAAAAGAACAACTTCTTTTTACAGTAAGAAAACTGGCAGCTGTGGTTGCCAGAATTTTACCATAAATAAATAAATACGTATAACTTTTTCCTCATATTACAGTAAAATGATATTAGTAGTGTTGATTTCACATTTAAGGTTGGTGTTTTATTCCATATCCAACACAGTTTTGCCGTACAACTGACATGAAAATGAAATATTACGGTGTTTTACTGTAAAATTGACAGTCTCTAAAAAACTAAAAAACAGTCTCTAATATAAAATACAATTTTATAATATAAAATATTACTGTATAAATAAATAAAACACAGTCGTGTTTAATGGCATATTTTATGTTTTTCTACCATCATACTTTGGCTGTTTTTCACTGTAAATTATAGACATTTTTTTTACAGTGTGCACTGTATATTTCTCTGCATATATATATATATATATATGTGTGTAACACTTCAATATATTATTAGGTATGCTGTATTTAATATTCATCTCTACTTTCACTGCTGCATGTTGCTCTATAATTAGGTAACACAACATGAGTTGCACAACAGGAATCCCTTTGAACCGTTCACTTATATAATATATTGTATATCAAGTTATGGCTTTTGTAATGTTTCTGTAATTTCTTTGATTTCTTATAATAATTGTTTATTTTTTTCAAATGTTTTTTTTAATTAGATTTGTGGTTTTCTCACCGTGAACTGACGGTGCGCTGTACGCCACATGTTGTCTGACACAGCGAAAAAAATATTGAAGATGTTTTTCAGAGCGCAGCGCTGTCACATCGTGTCTGTCAATCATAACTTTTCAACTTCAACTTTTAAAGTGGACAGACTGATTCAAGTTATCTCCTGACAGAGCAGGTTCAGACCGGACTCTGTATGTTACAGAGACCAAACAGTTCCCACCGTGAGCAAACAGCTGGTGACAGTGGAAAGAGGCAGAACCCTCGAGCAGAACCCTCGAGCAGAACCCGGGTCATGCTGGACGGACATCTGCAGAGAGCAGTTCAGTTTAAAGAGACAAAGATGCACAGCAACAATAATACCAATGCAAACTATAATTCTGACAGGAAGATGATTAATCAAGACGAGGAGAGACAAATTATCAGATAAAGTGAAGAAGGTTAATGCTGTGATATAAAGATATGTGTAATAATATATGTTTACTTCGTGTACGTCATAATAACTGATGCAGTCCATCTACTGCAGTGTGTGTGTCTCTTGTGTGTTCCTGTCTTCGTGTCTATCTGGGGACAGTGTTATCCTCCGGGGACGTTGCACAGTTGTTTCAGTGAATGCCGTCACTCGCCTCGGCTTCATTGTCGTGGAGTTGCTGCAGACATTTTTTTTAAAGCGACTCTAACTGTCACTGTTGCTGCTCTGTTGAATTTTGAAACATATTTTTCCTTTTTAACGTGTCAGCAGCATCATGTGCCTCCCTCCCCCTGACCTGAATCCCTCCCCTCTTCTCCTGCAATCATGGCCAACATTAGCAGAGGGATTATGCCATTTCTCACACAGTCACATGAACGCCACGCCGCTCTATCCAGCTCACAATTACAGGGTAGAATAAATGTATGCACGCTCACGGTTGCGTTGGGTCTGCAATTTATGACTAAACCTTGCAGCCTGCCGCGAGGCTTGGTGATATGACACAGGGCCGGGCCGGGGAGAGCCTCGTATCTGCCCGTCTGAAAGCAATGAAAGGAAACGGCATCGATCTCAGTCGAGCTCGGAGGGTTTAGATCGGCTTTTATGGTCGGAGGGTCGCAGAAGTTACTGAGTCACGTCGAGCATTTTTTAAACGTCTGATCAGAGAAACTTCTCTGCTTTCTTTCTCCGTGACTTCAACACAGATAAAAGCTACAAATGTCTCATATTTGGTCTCACATTAAAGAGAAGTTGTGATTTTTAAAATGAAAACAACTTGTGACACCGTCACGTGTTTGTCTTTCCTTTCATACGCTCATGTCTGAGCTACGTTTGTGACTGTGTGTGAGCCAGACAGAGGCAGCCTTAGTGTGTGTGTGTGTGTGTGTGTGTGTGTGTAAGCCTAGCTGTGTGTGTGAGAGGTTTTGGCAGTCCGGTCTGTGTTTGCAGGCCGCACATGTTTTCCGCTCTATTTGTGTCTGTGTGCTCCCATAATGCACTGTGCTTCTGGTTATGCATGTGCAGTGTGTTTATGTGTGTGTGTGTGTGTGTGTGTGTGTGTGTGTGTGTGTGCACGTCTGGTCAGTGATGACTAAATATGACAAGGTCAATCCTGTCATTTACCTGCCACACACACACACACACACACACACACACACACACAGCATGTAAATGTTAAACACACTATGGAAATAACTTCACCTGAGAATGGAGCGTTGGTTTGCAGGACGTTCCTCTCAAAGGACACGTGATTGGCCCTGTGTGGACGGTCTATGTAAATTCAAACAGACACAGAAAAGCACAGGTGTGTACGGCTACCTGAGAGGACAAAAACTTCCAATCACATACACGAGACGAGAGGCACCTTTTAGGATTTTTATGAACAAACTTGAAGAGCGGTCAGGTGATCATCTCGAGTGTTAAAGGACCAGTATGGAGGATTTAGTGGCATCTATTGAGGCAGCTGAGTCCGGTTACATTGCCCGCTCGCTCAGCTCCGGATCTAGCACAACACCGGCTCCACTCCCTGTCAGCAACCTGGGCCGGTAAACCTCTTCTTCTTCTCCTTCTTCTTCTTCTTCTTCTTCTTCTTCTTCTTCTTCTTCTTCTTCTTCTTTCCCCCCCCCGGTGTACACACAGCTCACAGTGCAGCTAACAAACTGAGCTAACATTAGCTAACAGCAGCTAACAAACTGAGCTAACATTAGCTAACAGCAGCTAACAAACTGAGCTAACATTAGCTAACAGCAGCTAACAAACTGAGCTAACATTAGCTAACAGCAGCTAATAAACTGAGCTAACATTAGCTAACAGCAGCTAACAAACTGAGCTAACATTAGTTAACAGCAGCTAATAAACTGAGCTAACATTAGCTAACAGCAGCTAACAAACTGAGCTAACATTAGCTAACAGCAGCTAACAAACTGAGCTAACATTAGCTAACAGTAGCTAACAAACTGAGCTAACATGAGCTAACAGCAGCTACAGTTGTCAGCAGTTTACTTCACTGTCCATTATAAACTCTGTAAATCACAGAGAGTTGAGGCGGAGCAGCCGGAGGACATCAGAGGGAAAACCAGAAAACATTTTCTCCATAAAATATGATCCAGCTTCACCAAAATCAGTGAAATAGTTGGTGGTGTGTGACTTAGTGCCGTAAAGCGTTACGTACTTCTCCCGACCCAGAGCCCAAAGTTACATAGTGTGAGAACAGACGTACGAATGACAGAGACACCATTCACCTGATCACAGGTCAGTGTAGATCAACAGGAGGTAACAGACGGTAGTTTATCAGAGGAAAGTTTTTTAATGATTGTGAATCAAACTGTGAGACCATAAATCACCAGTTTTGTGCCGTACTATCATAACTGATAGATTTAATATCCAGACAAACTTTTTCATTAAGTCACTTTTCTTTCAGCCTTTTTACTGAATTGCTCCTCGGCTAGTTTCACTGCTGATGTGATTTAAAGCTCCAGTTTGAGCAGAAGTGAATCATGAATACTGAATGCACTGAATGATGGGGAACTTTATCTTTCTGCTGTCAGCTGTCTCCACATCTCTTTTCTATTTTTAAGCTTTGTGTTACCGTCCCAACATTTTGGCTTTCCATCTTTAGCGTTAGCATCATGGCTCCACCTTCTATTACAGTGTTAGCCGTAGCATCCTAGCATTAGCCCGTCCTCTGTAATTACAGTGATTACTAACAGCGCCGACAGGATGGCAGAGTGACCTCCCCCTCTCTCTCTATCTGTTCCTGCTCTGTCTCTCGACCACTCTCTCTGATCCTCTGTATGTTAAACACAGTCTCTCTCTCTCTCTCTCTCTCTCTCTCTCTCTCTCCCTTCCTCTTCCTCTTGCTGGATTCTGTCTTTAAATAGAGTCTGGTGTCACCCTCACACACACACACACACACACACACACACACACACACACACACACTAGATAGGCAGTGATGTCACTCTCTCTCTCTCTCTCTCTCTCTCCCTATCCCGCCATCACATACCATGACATCATCGGCTGATGTAGTTAGACACACAAACATTCGTGCACACACACTCCAGATTTGGTCTCTGTTGTGATTTGTTGTCTCCAGTGTCAGAGTGTAATCCCTCTGTGGTAACTGTGTTCAGCTGTACTCGAGTATTTGTTCTGATTACATTACTTCTGATCAAAAACTAGCGAGTCGACAACTTTGCTAACAGCCAGACATCAACAAGGTCACCAACAGCAGACATAGCAGCCAGCTAATATTACTGACTAGTCCAACAGCAGTCAGCCCAGCTCGGCGTCTGTCTTTCAGCCTTTTATTTCACCAAGCTCTCACCAACCACTAAAAGTCAGTCCCAGATTTACTCTTGTCCGGCGGCTTCTTGCTCGCTCACTCTCTCCTTTTCTCTCCTTTAACAAACTGAGCTAGCATTAGCCAACAGCAGCTAACAAACTGAGCTAACCTGAGCTAACAGCAGCTAACAAAGGGATCTAACATTATCTAACAGCCACTAACTAACTGAGCTAACATTAGCTAACAGTAGCTAACAAACTGAGCTAACAGCAGCTAACAGACTGAGCTAACATTAGCTAACAGCAGCTACAGTTGGCAGCAGTTTACTGTTTAATGTTGGTATTTGATGCCCTGGGACTGAAATCACTAAAATCTCCCAGCGAGGTCTCGGAGACTTTAACTCTACACGCATGTTGTCCTTAACATGTCTGCTGACCGTTAACCGGTGACATGACTACCGTTCTAATCCAATCAGCTTTAAGGAATGAGTTGTTGGCTCAGCGTTTAATCCAATCAGTTTTTAGAATTGAGTTGTTGCCAGCCAGAATCAATCAGACCGGCCCACCTGGTAATCAAATCCAATACAGTGATTTACCGTATGCTTGTGAAATATATTCAGCCCGTGTTCTGCCTCCCTCCGCCTCTCGCTCTCTGTTCCTTCATGTTCATATTTCCTCTTTGTTTCCTCTGTTCCTCTGTTTTGTATTCATAAACATGCAGACCTCCTCTCTCTCTGGTTACGTCTTTCTGGATGATTTTTAAACACTGATGTTTAAGACACTGATATTAAAGGCTGCTTTGGCTGATGAGTCTGGGGAGAAACTGGTAAGAAAACATGTCGATATCAGTCCTGGATTTTGTGCACGAGTATGAACTGCTAGAATAACTGTTATTTCCTGAAACAGTAGTGTGATGATACCCAGCAAGGAGTACCTGGGGAGTAAAACATGGCATGATGTACAGTACAGACCAAAAGTTTGGACACACTTTCCCATTCTCTTAAATGAGAAAGTGTGTCCAAACTTTTGGTCTGTACTGTAGATGAGAATGTGCCTACTTCTGTTGTTCACTTCAAATTAGCGTCCTTTAGATACTCCTCTATGGCAGTTTATGCACGTGCAGGGCTCCATGGTCGAGTTAGCATCCATTAATATGCAACACTTTCAAAATAAAGCTTTCTGAGACTCGTGCAACATTTAATGAGTTTTATGCACAAAAGAAACATGGGGTTAAAATAATTAGAAAAACTTTGGACAGACAGTCACATTCAGTCAGTTTCCTTCAAACACCATCAGACACCACGATGAAACGCACATCTGTAATCAGAAATCTGTATTTTAGGCTGATCAGTGAAGTTTTTGCCGTGTCTTTGTCTGCTGCAGAGAAGATGCACGGATCGTATCTGCATGTGTGGTTCCCACCGTGACACATGGAGGAGGAGGAGGTGTGATGGTGTGGAGGTGCTTTGCTGGTGACACTGTTGGCGATTTATTCAAAATTTAAGGCACACTTAACCCGCATGAGGGCCGTAGCATTCTACAGATGCATGCAATCCGATCTGGACCCCAAAGGCTCCTCACAGAACCCGGCTGGTCTCTTGCGGAGCCTGATGACGCCCACAGGCTGAACCATGTCAGTCTGACAGCGAGGTTTATTCTTTGTTTGATACGTGTTGCAGCAGTCTCTGCTCAGCTACAGCACAATGTGCAGAATTCAGCCTGCAGACACTAATTACAACACCAGTTTATTGTTTATTGTTTACTGTTGCCATGGCGCCGTGTAGTTGGTTTGCAGGTTTAGTAGTTTGTTGTATTTTGTTCAAACGTGGACTTGAACTGTGGAGATCAGAGATTTGACTTCATCATACATCGTGACCAGTTTGAAAAGGCACAGCTGTCTGTTCACACTGGAGAACAGAGCAGAGTTAGCGTGCTCTGTGGGAAGACTAGAGATCTAGACGAGGATGCAGAGCTGCATCTAAAGACGGTACAAACCATGAGTACAGTCCGTTATCATCATCACACACACACACACACACACACACACACACACATACACACACACACACACACACACATGCTCTCAGTGCTGACCTCATGCATGGCTGATTCATGGTTTATTCCCCTGAGACTGTTTCTACAAGGACAGGTCCATCGGGATGTTAAGTGTGTGTGTGTGTGTGTGTGTGTGTGTGTGTGTGTGTGTGTGTGTGTCTTATCATATATAACTCAGAGGGGGGTGGGTACGGCAGGTTTTAACCCCGTGCTGCTGCAGCATCTGAAAGAGTTTCAATAATTCATATGTTATGTATTTGCATCTCTCTCTCACACACTCACACACACTTCCAGAAAAAAACAAGTAAATGCATCCTTTCAAATACATGCAACCAAGAACACACTCCAATGCACACAAATACACAGGCGGCCCACACACACACAGATACACAAACACTTGACCAGAACCAATGAAAACCCTGTTTGCCTCCTCCACCCGACTGTCATCACTTCTCAGGTGGTCTGTCTCTGAAGTTAAATCAGCCTCCCTTTGTGTGTGTGTGTGTGTGTGTGTGTGTGTGTGTGTGTGTGTGTGTGTGTGTGCGTGTGTGTGTGGGTGTGTGTGTGTGTGTGTGTGTATGCGTGACTTTGTCATGAGACGATGCACGTCTAGCGTGTCAGACAGCCTGCATCGCGTTTGTGACCTACTTTGGGTTCAGAGTGTATTTTTTATGAGACTGTGAGATGCAGACGCTCACAGCGCAAATGGAAATGCATACGTACACACACACACACACATTTACAACGACACACACATACACAGATGTTTTCATATGAAGCAGCACACATTTTTTATTTATTCATCTGCATACCTTATGTCACTAAGGATGCTCGTTGGCATAGAGACAGCAACTCCTGACAGCAAATAAAAAACACACAGATGCTCAAAGTAATCACACTACAAGATGTACATGTAATCATGCTGCGTAGATGTATGCATACACGTTAGAAGCACGTCTTTAGTATGCAGGAACGCTCGCTCTCTGTTGCTGTTTTTTTTGGGGGTAAAAGGAAATGCTTAAGTATCATCAGGCTTGAGTGGCACTCCCATGGCCAACAGCTTCTTTAATTCAGCCCCCTAAAGCTTTTTAAACACAGTTCCCAATTAATTTTTAGATTACCGCACTGACTTGTTGACTAGCTTCTGACACTTGAGAAATTATGTTAATTTCCACACCTCTTATTGCGCCGGAGTCGACTCGCTCCCGCTGCTCAGCATGTTGAATCAATGAAATGCCTTGTACGGCTCGTGGCTATAGAGCCAAACACGCTGCTGGTTTACAATGACCACGATTTCTAGCTGCAAAACACACACACACACACACACACTGCCGGCTCTGTGCTTTGGCAACACTTGAGTATGCATAGCCATGAGTGCAAATAAGCACACACACCAGTGTTTGTTACTGTTCCTGTGGTCACAGCTGCAGGTCTAAAACAAACCTAAACACACAGTATAATCTTAATCTTAATCTTAAACCTGAAAATGAGGATCAGCTGAGATTAAACAATGTGAATATGAACAGGGTTCACAATCCAGCATATAAACTGAATTATCCTGAACACCTCTTTTTTGGGGTGTCTCTCCTCAAACAAACATTTTTAATGTTGTTTGATCAGCTTCATTCTTTTTAAAGTTTCATAAATTCTGGAGAATTATATTCTTAAAAAACTTCTCTGACCTCAAGTATGAGTAACGTCTCTCTGTACGACATTTCTTTGTCTTTTTACCAAAAGATATATTTTCATAAAACATATTTCCTAATGTTGTGTAATAACAGACTAAATGTGCGAGCCCTGTCCAATGACGAGGATAAAAGATCGTCATTGGACAAGACACAGCAGCATGTTAGCTTCCTCCGTTAACGTCCTCTTCGCTCTCTTCTCCTCTGCCATTATGTCCATAGAAGCTGCTGACTGCTGGGCCTGTAAACCTGAGCTCACAGCCCGGCTAGCATACTGAGCTAGCATTAGCTAACAGCAGCTACAGTAATAGAGTTAGAGAGACGTACAGGGTGGAAATGACGTGATTAAAGTCAGCGTAGCATCAAAATGATTTCAAATCTTTCATGGTAGATAAATGACACTGTAGCCTGAATGATGTGTTTGATTCAGACGTTAGTGTTGCTGCATCTTAAGTCACTTTCACGCTGTCTTCTTGTCCTGCTGTGTTTGACTGCTTCTCTTCTGCTGACTCTTTTAAATCAACACTTAGTGCCTCTCATGAGTCTAAACGTCTTGTATCGTGTCTGTTGAAAAAATCATTTAATGTCCATAACTGAAATCATTTATCATGTATGTCTTGTCTTTTTCTTCTCCATAGAGTTGACAGAAACAGGATTAATCCCCACCCTGACACCAGCTCCTCGTACCGTCCCACCGTCCACCCCCAAACCCGACCTCCCCTCACCCCCTCTCGCAGCTCCAGGGCTCTCCAAGGTTTCTCGCCGGGTTCTCCAAAGGGTTTCTCTGCGGTGTTCTGGAAAGCTCCATACGCCTCGGTGGCCTCGGACCTTCATGCGTCTCCCAGCGGCAGAGTCCACCCACACCTCCACCCACCACACCACCACCACCACCACCACCACTACCACCACTACCATGAGCTGTGAACAGGAGTTTGGAGACGGGGCCATGGGAGTCACACTCACACTGCGCCTCCTCATGCACGGCAAGGTGAGAGATACTCACAGTATGTAAGACTGATCTGACAACCGATCACACACCAGAACCAAAAAGTCTTTCTCTTTCTGGGCCTCTCTGAGCACGCTACCATAAAAACCATCACATCAAAGACCAGCTCACGGCTAACAGTGAGCTTTCTGCAGATTACAGGCCTGTTCTTCTTCATCACATCCACTCTCATATGAAAAAAACCCGTGAGTCTGTTTCCCAGTCGGTTTTTTGTTTTGCTATAAGAAATAGAAGTTTTTGTTAAATTTTGGCCATGACATTTCTTTTCATATTTTTGTATTTGTACAATGAAAATCAAATAATTTTCTTTTTTAATTCCTGTTTCTGTAAAAAGATAAATTGACCCCGCTGCTTTACGAGTAACTCAATGACAAAAAGAAACTTTTTCTTTTTATCGAGTTTCAGAGGGAAAAGAATAAACTGTTGACAGCTTTGTCAGGTTTATTTGGCTGTAATTCACTTCAGGTGCTTTTGTTTCTGATTGGCTGTGTCCAACAGTAACATCTTCTGTTTGTGTTTTCTCCACAGGAAGTAGGAAGCATCATCGGCAAGGTGAGTTTTTACCTTTGATGTCTTTTTATGTCTCGTGAGTCTCACATCAGAACAAATTAAAGCACAGTGCAGATGACTGCACCATGCTTGAGTCATTAAATAGACAGAATAATATTAGAAAACGCTTCCATACGCAATCATTTCACAGCTACGCTGACTGCAGTAAATCCTCCCCATCTTTGCACCTCCCCCATTTTCAGACTATGGTTTTCTGAAATTGGCATGCCGCTCAAGATAAGTGCAGTGTAATCCTGCTACAACGATATAAAGTTGCCATGAAATATGCATTAATAGTGTGTAAAATTTCCAGTCAGGCCATGTCATTCCAATCTCTACTTACTGAAAAGGAGCTGCTCTCCAGGGATGCGAGTCAATTTAACTGTGGACGTGTTAAATAAACCCCTGTAGGATTTTTTTTCCAAATATATCACAGCCAAGTGAAGTGTGATAATGACCACTGCCCTCGCAGCACATTCACTAACCCGTGATTAGGGCTGATTTCCGTCAGCGTATATTTAGATTCCCCCCCGTCCTCATCGCTTACACAGTGCGGTCTATTAGCTTTCAGTCTCTGGCATAAAGATGGCATGAACATTACATCACTGTGTTACAGTTCGAGTCGGGTCGTGTCAGTCCGGAGTGGCACCACAGCAGCTGCTCTCCGGGGTTTTCTTCGAGTATTAACCAAGGCTGCCGGGCGGAGCAGAACTGATGCTCCTATCTGGATTAGACAGGCTCATGTGATCCGGACAGGTGTTAAGATGAGATAATAATTTAATATGAGAAACAAACATATTTACATTTAACACTTCTTCCTGTGCACACGTCACATTGGCAGCATTGGTCTCAGGTACGTGTTAGCAGGCTCCTCCGGTGAAGCTGCTCGAGGGCTTCCCGCTGGCTGTTGATTAGTAGGCGGAAAGCATCGCTGTTTCATTTTCCTCACCTGGAGTTCTCCAGTTGCTCCTGCAGATTTCCTGCCACCGTATGCTTCTCCTACAATAATATCAATATGTTTGTTTGTCCCCAGTGAAAATACATAAACACTACACATACAAAGAAGTATGTCGTCTGCGTCTAACTGTAGGCAGGAGACAGTTTTCACACTCAGACTTCCAGCTGATTAACAAACAAAGCAACATTTTTAAACTCTGCAGTGTGACTACATGACTTTTATTTAAATGTGTGCAGATTTTATTCTGATATTGTTGTTTCATTAAAAGTATTTCTACCTCGCCTGAACAGAGTTACAGACGATCTGTTAGTTCAGTATTTCTGCATCCATTTTGTTGCCTTGCAGCTTTTTTCTCTAGTTGTTTTTTTAACTTACTTTAACAATCGTGTCATGAGCGATTGTAAAAATTCATGTAACTTTGATATAACTTCTTGTAAATATTTCATTTTGACAACATTACAGTGATTTAGTAGTGTGTACTTATTCAGGCTTGTGCCTGTGTCCTGGCATCCATTTTGAACAGAACAGAACAGAACAGAACAGAACAGAAGATCTTTATTGTTATTATGAATGCATAATGACATTTAAGTGCCATCTTAAAACAGCAAATACGTTCCACATACATACAGTCTATACAGAGCACCAGTCCATGAGTTATTTCATGTAGTTATTTGGTTATAGTTATAGTTATAGTTATAGTTATAGTTATAGTTGATGATGTTCTGGGCTCTTTTGTCTTTGAATACGTTGAAGATCAGCTTCAGCTTCTGTTCAATGTCGACTAAATTTAAGCTTCGTTCCGCCTGTGGAGTTTGATCCTGAGCAACAACGTGTCCAGTTATTTAAAATGTCACTACCAGTTTTAGAGAGATGTCCAGTATCCTGAAATGAATCGAAACAAAGCAAAAAGGAGGATGAGTTTCAATGATGGAGGTTCGGATAATCATGTCTGTGTTTTAATATCAGAAATCATGCCTGAAGGAAAATCACAAAAGTTCATAAAAAAATTATTATTCTAATCAATAGTTTATAATCAAATTGCAAAACATTCCAGGAAGTTTTAAAGACAGTCTGTACTCAGCTGTAACCAAACTTTAACAATCACAATGAGTCTCTGAGCTTTGGCTGAAGCAGCTTGTTGGTCTTCCTTCTTCAGTGACGTAAAAAGTCTGAACTCAAACTAAAGCTTGTTTTCTGAGATTCATGCAGCAGCTCTGTCACTGCGCTCTGCCCCGTCCTCCCCACAGAACATTCAAATAGCTGCTCGTTACTCACATATTTGGATATTTGCAACTCATGCGAATGATGCAAGACCATGAAACTTGCACCCGCCAGTTTGTGTCAGTCGCAGCGTGATTGGACGTTAATTTGTGTCTGTTTGTGTCGTTGCATTGATTTTTTTTCACGTGCAAAAAATTTGATTGGCTTTCTGTGTGAACTCACTTTTAGTTCTACATTTAAAACTGATTGTTTGTGACATAAATCTTTAGTTGAAACACTTCATGATGAATCTTTTTGCAGGAAAAAAACAGCTGTGTGTGTTTTGTGTCTTTCCACAGAAAGGGGAGACGGTGAAGAGAATACGAGAAGAGGTAAGACTCCGTCGCCCACACCCACTCTGCATATTCTCCCATCTCTGTCGCCCTCTCATCTCCTATTAATCCATGATAACCCCTCGAATGCAGCTCACAAACAGAAAGCAGTGCAGCTAGAACTGTGACAAACGGGAAACATGAGCAGCGTTTAATCTTTGTGCACAGTAGCTGCAGGAAAATGTGACTGTAACCAACACTATACATTCTGTCTGAGTCTTTACCGCAGATTTATTCCAGTAGAGTAGAAACGTGTCGGCCTGCATGTGGATTTCTGTCAGATCCACCTATTTTTAGAATGCAAGTTAAATATCCGCGTGTGTGTTTTTGTATTTTTGGCTGCCTGCTGTGATGTTAGCACGTTAGCCGTCAGCAGCCTGTAAAACAGGAGCTCGACTCGGAGCTGTAAGAGTTTCAGCTTCCCTCTGGAATATCTGTCCTCTCGGCATTCCCGTCGTTCAAAGAGATGCAAATAGAGAGAAAGACAAAAAAAGTGAGACAGAGGCCGGAGGGACAAGAAGAGAGTGAGAAGGAAGAGGAGGACAGAAACAAGAGGGCTTTTAAATGACAGCGTTACTCACGATGCTCACTCTGAACCAAAAATGCTTCTTTGGAGTGACGCCACAGAAGAACCATTTTCAGTTCCACAAAGAACCTTTCATCACGAGGTTCTTTAACAAACGAAGAAGAACCACCAATCATGGAACTTGATGTCAGGGTTAATGGTTTGTTTTAAATCAAATTATTCTGTTGAAGAACATGAACAGAGTCGTCATCCGTTCCTTGACGTTCCTTTTGACTTCGTTCAGGTACAGACAGGAAGTCGACCTGTGGTCAAAGAACACGAGCTCGGTTGGATTTATTTGATCTGTGTGAGACATTTTCAGCCAATGAGCCCAAACTACTGAGAGATGTGCTTTAAGATTTCACTCCGAGCTGCAACCATCAGTTGACGAGTTGATGGACGGAAAATTAATCAACAGTTACTTGATTAATTGATCATTGAAGTCAGTTTGAAGCAGGAATGTCAGAATTTTTTGTACCTTTCCTTTTATAAAACATTTAATATCCTGGCTCTTGACTGTGTTTGAACAACAGATTTCAACTCATGTCAACTTGGGATTTTTTTTTTACAGTTTTCTGACGTTTTATAGACGAAATTATTTCACGTTCATTGAGAAAATAATCTGTAGATTAATCAATAATGAAATTAATCATGAGCTTATTGTTATAGTCCTTTACATGAAGTTTGCAAAGAACCATCCCCTGAATATAGAAGCTCGTCAGCTGCTCGTGGTTTCTTGTAGAAACTTTGTGGAACTTTTTCCTCAATGAAAATTTTACTAGAAACAAAATGAAAGTATTAGAACATAAATGATAATATGAGAGACAGACGGACAGAATTGCAGAATGAATTACTGTTTTAATGCAAATTCTTTTTTCCTTTACTACCTTCTTCTGCTGTTTGCTCTTCGAACACTCGCTGCTAAACATCTCCAATCCACTCGCTTGCTGCAGCTAAATGAATACTTAAACATGCAGATCTATAACTTCAAATGTTCTGCGTTCATCTCTCTGAATACAGAACACGGCTGGCTCATCAGTGTTAATGTATGCAACACCTGACGTGAATACCAGAGAAGAGAGCGCAGAGACGGGGAGGGTTTCCCGAGGGAGCCTTAATGTGAAGACATTATTCTTGTCCAAACATAAAGATGAAGACAGGAAGTCAGAGTGTCGTAGAGAAATGTATCAGTTGGAAAAGAGTGTGTGCATTTAAAGCTGCCTCTTATAACACTGGCCAAACTAGGATGAGGTCACCAAATCCTTATTCTCATGTTGTAGAAGCTCCATGCACGACCCAATATGACCGCTTCATCAGTGATCCTACACTTCAACATATAACGCTGTAGGTTTACCTCTAATGGATCCACTCGAAGGATGGAAATACAGGACTTTGACCCAACACACGGCTGTTTGTATCTCGTGTCAAATCTTCTTTTTACTCATGTAACGTACTTAAACGTTACATAACTTTGTACATAACTATGATGTGTGATTTCTGGCCACATTCTTCAGAAAATAGGGCAGCATTTTACGTCCTCGCACCCTCGATGCGATGACAGTTACAGTTAGACACCGTCCTCAAAAAATGTACAGCAGACTTTCCAAACTGTCACCTGCTTACTTACTAACATGACAGCAGCATTAACAGATTCTGCTGTGATTTGGTTGCATGGTGAAATAACTACATGATGATTTGTAAAAAGTTCTGTCAGGTCTGTTTGTAAGATGACAAGCACACGACTTTTAAAATGTGTCTGGATCGATGAGGGCCATAAGCTAACTTAGTTCATGATAAAGTAAAGCTGGAATCAAGTAACACATGTTCAGCATTTAGCCGTTACCATGCTGGCTCGTTCTTATAAATATGAAGCAGTATCACTTCAGCTGCAGACAGGCCGAGTTAAGAGAGTGAAAATAAATCAACTTTTTAATCCCAAAACTTTAGAGAATAAGCTGTGAGCTCTAAACAGCTCCAGATCAGAGGAGCAGCCTCGTCCTCATGTTGGACTGAACGCTGTTACACACTATCGCCTCTAGAGGCACCAGCGGTACAACAACACAGTACAGGCTGAAGCTAGCTAGTTACCATGCTAATTTCAGTGGAAATCTCTGTAACACGATACATAGACGTGTTACCTCTTTACATTCTGTTCATTTTCTGAATGTTTAAATATTCATAAACTTCTCATCAAATCGCAGACATTGCTCCTTCAACTCAAACCACAATCTTTTCCTAAATCCAACCAATCAGTGAGCGAACAAACTGATAAAATGTGCAATGTTCCTCTGCAAGCTTTATTTTAAAGTCTAACCATACATTGCTAATTAATTGTTGTTAACTTGACCATTACTGACACTCATGAGAACATGTTACTCTGCAACACGGAGCAGGCAGAATAAAAGCATCCTTGTGGGTACGATGATAAAGTGGAGTCAAATATGTGAGATAACATTAAATTCAGATTTTTAACTGCAGTGGATTGAGGCTCAAATTAGGTCACAGAACTGCTTCTGGTGTGTTTCAACAAGAAAATAAAACTCCACTGTGTTTTAATGAGCCGAAATTTACTCAGTTTAGTTCCCTGCTTGCCTGGAAAAATGTTAAATAATAACCCACAAACACATTCTGCAGGGAGAAATGATTTTAGAAACACGTGTCCTCAGAGAAATAGTTTGAAGATGACTGCACATGAATCAACACTCCAGAGAGCACGAAGAGAGAGAGGCATTTTAAATTAACTTGTGAAATACCACACGAAAGAGGCAAATCAGTCGGACTCCAGAATGAAAGTAAAACATCCAGCAGCGACAAAGAGCTAATAATGTATGCTAATATTTTAATATGCAATATCAAACAGGCTGTTTATTCGTCCAAATTTATGATGCTTTCACATGAAACCTGTTTGGTTCAGTTCAAACGAACTCTGCTGCGTTGGCTTGATGTGAAAACACTTGATCTTAGGTAGCTGTAAACACAATCCATACAACGTGCTGGCATCCTGAGACATCCAAACCCTGATACAGATATTTGTTTATACGTCTATTCTGTGCCATGATGGTGCCAAAAGATGTTTTTCTCTGGAGGATAGAGCTTCGATGTCAATGAGGATAACGACAACATGTAAAAAAAAATACCAGGTTTAAACGCAAAGGCAAAGATCTTTGTAGTCAGTGAGTTGTAGTCAGCATTAGCGATTTGAATTTGATGCGGGCTGCTACAGGTAGACTGTGGAGCTCGATGAGCAGCGGGGTAACATGTTATAGACCAGGCGAGCCGCCACGTTCTGGATCATCTGAAGGGGTTTTACCATGCAGGCTGGGAGGCCCGTCAGGAGGACGGTACAGTAATCTAGTCTGGAGATGAACACAGCTTGTGTCAGGAGCTGAGTAGCATGTTGAGTTAGGTATGGTCTGATTTTTATCATGTTGTAAAGTGCAAAGACGATGACCGGGCAACTGAGGCGACTAAGTTTCTCACCACCCTGGTGGGGGCGAGACACAGGGAGTCAATGTTGATGTTGATGTGGTGGTGTATTGTAGGTTTGGATGGGAGGAGCAGCAGTTCAGTTTTTGAGAGGTTCAGCTGGAGGTGATGTTCCTTCATCCATGTGGAGATATCTGAGAGACATTCAGAGACCAGAGCAGAGAGCGAGGGGTCCTCAGGAGGAAATGACAGATAGAGCTGAGTGTCATCTGCATAGCAGTGATAGGAAAAGCCATGTGAGCGGATAATCAGACCCAGGGAGGTGGTGTAGATAGCAAATAGAAGGGGACCCAGTACCGAGCCCTGGGGCACCCCTGTGGTGAGGTGATTAGTGACAACTGTCCAAGCCAGCATACACTGAACGAGGCCCTGTGAGGTCGGATTCAAACCAGGAAAGAGCCGAACCAGAGATGCCCATGTTAGAGAGAGTAGAGATGGTTAACTGTGTCAAAGGCAAATTAAATGAAACATATAAACAGCTCAAGCTTGTCCCCTACACTACAAACTAACTAAAATTAGACTCACATTGAAACAATCAGTTTATTTAACAGCTAAATCACCTGTACAGAGAGATTTATGGAGACGGCAAAAAAACAAAAAGGAAAGAGAAGAGACGGAGACAAAGGTCGAGAAGACAGCAAAAAAACAGATTGTCTTTGCCTAAGCATTTCTCTCTGACAGCGTAACTCACAGAGCAGAAACATGAATATTTAAATGGATATTTGCTTCTCAAGGACAAACAGTGGATATACAGTTTTCTAAGCTACTATACGTCTTCCTCTCATTACTCTTCTTTATTCACAGACCTGCTCCCTCACTCATTGTCTATGCAAACTGACAGAACACACACACACACACACACACACACACACACACACCACTTTCACTTTCTATAATGAACTGCAAGTGAAATCCAGTGTTTCATTTTCACACAGTGCCAGGACTTTGAGGAGGACTTTGGCACAGAGTCACCACATGGTCTATTTGCCTGACACACACGCACACACACAAAGAGGGGACACAGCGTCTAATAAGTCCCTCTTCATCAAGTCGATAAACGCACTGATGTCAGGTTGTAGCTCTTCATAATGGCTTTACACATTTTATACACATACCTAGACATGTATGCAAACCCACACATGCACACACACACACACACACACACACACACACCCAGGCAGCTTCTTCTAATAAAGAACAGAACAGAGTAACTCAGTTGAATGACACGGCTGTCCATCCTTCCTCGGCTCCAAATGAAGAGTGATGAAGACGACAGACCCACGCTGCTGCAGCACGACAACGAACTGCTGCACGGCTCACTCATTAGAGCGGGAGGATGAGGGGGGAGGATGAGGCGGGAGGATGAGGGGGGAGGATGAGGGGGGAGGATGAGGGGGGAGGCGGGTGAAGGAAGAAGATAGAGTGGAGGGGAAACACATTGAGTACAAGGACGAGGAACACCCAGTTTGTCACATATGGCAGCGGGTGAACGGCTAACAGAATCAGTGTCAGTGTCGTCATCGTATTAAAGAAGAAAGAAACATTGTTGATGTTTGAACTTTAAATTCAGCCCTGTGACGCTCTGCCCGCCAAATTCATGGACGCACTTCGCCGAGGCAACAAACTACAACTAAACAAACTCATAATGAACGACCTGCAAGCGCACAAACACAGCAACCAAAACATAAAGGAGTGAAAACTATCAAGAGTTACGCTCTGTTCACATGCAGACGGTGTACGACAAACTGGATATCACTTCAGTGGATGAAAACTAGACGGTAGTTTTAGATTGCTTGCTTACAGAAGGAGAAATCATGGCCGATAGACCTGCTGATCCACCGCGTGATTGTCACTTTTTGCCTTGCCATGCAGTACCAACAGGGTGTGGTAATGATCTGAGTAAACAACCAACATAGCAGACGGTTGGGTCAAACCAACACAGGACTTTGACCCAGGAGACAGCTGTTTGTGTCCTGTTAATTATGTACATAAGTTACCTCAGATACATAACGCAACCTAAGATCTTTTGGAAAACCTAACCTCGTTTTGTTGCCTTAACATGACCTTGTTCTAAAGGTTTATGGGCCTGCAAATGTATTATTACTTGACTTGAAGGTTGATTAATGCTTTGCCGTGATATCAGACTGATTAAACACAACGTAAGTCAGTGAAGACGACGAGTCCTACAGGGTGAGTTGGTGTGTTCTGTACAGGTGTTATCAGCGTCTACCTTCATTATCATCAGTTCGTTTGACTTAACCATTTCTCATAAGGAAGATAGAAGTTGGAGAAAGCGAGGGAGGGTTGAAGATGGTAACTGATAGAAAAGGGGGTTAAGTGGGAGGATCAGAAGAAGGGTAGAAGGATATGGAAAGTGATAGAAGACTGAGGTAGATGAGTAGTTGAAGGGTGGACGCATCGATAAATTAATGATAATGAGACTGATTAGATAAAAGGATGAAAGGGAAGGAGAGATGAAGGAAGGAATGAGTGGTGAGGAGAGTGCTAATGGTGGAGGGACGGATAATGAGGGGGAGGCTAATGAACGTGATGGAGGGGCAGGAAGGATGGATAGATAAAGGTCCAGTGTGTAGAATTTAGTGCCACCTAACAGTGAAGTTGCAACCAAATGAATACTCTCCCACATCTCACCCTCTCACATGAAAGCAAAAGGTCATATCTAGATCAGTGTTTGGTTTGTCTGCTCAGGGCTACCGTAGAAAATGGCAGTTCAACGCTCTCGCTATAGATATAGATTCATTTTAAGGCATTGAAAACACAGTGATTCTTATATTCAGGTGATTATACACTAATGAAAACATACTAATGGATATTGTATTCCATTCCTGCCAATAGGTACTTCTAAATCTTAGACACTGAACTTTACTTCTTGAAGTTGAAGGTACTTCTTTCCCTGACCATGCGATTAAAAAATGTAGAGGTACAATACATCTGATGTATTCAACATTTAAACGTTTGTAATCCATCACTAAACTCATGGCAAACCAATATTCTGCCATCATCGTGATGCAATAACACTACGATGTTACTGATTGAACGGTGTCTGTAGTTGCGTTGAAACGTGGCGTTTCATGGAGGATCTTTGTCGTTGTCGGTGGCCGGGAGCTGCCGCAGTGATCAAACTCTTTCTGATTCTTTGATTTGATCCATCGATGCTGCTTCCAGTGAACGAGATTGTGTTTGTTGCTTTATTCTTCTTTTCTGAGATTAGCAGTTGCATTGAAAATGGGAATATTGAATATTAGAATGAGGCTTATTGAAATATCTCAACAACCATTGCCTCGATTGTCCTGAACTTTTGAGCAGACGTTCATGGTTTGTTCAGTGATAGAGACATCAGCTGTAAGTGAAACAGACAAGACTGATTGCTACAAGACAGTGATTCACCCAGTAACACACACACACACACACACACACACAGTGCTGTGTTCATCCACAGAGCTCAGAAGACGAGGTTGAAAAGAATAAATGAGGCAGAGAAAAACAAGTCCTTTCTTTCTTTCTTTCTTTCTTTCTTTCTTTCTTTCTTTCTTTCTTTCTTTCTTTCTTTCTTTCTTTCTTTCTTTCTTTCTTTCTTTCTTTCTTTCTTTCTTTCTTTCACATGACCCAAGGTTGAAGGTTTAGTTGTCAAAAGGACTGAACAAAATGATGATGAGATGAAGCCAGTTTTATCAAAGAGAGCTGGAGACGTCCTTTACAATGAAATCAGTGTGTAATCCCACTGTGGTAACTATGTTCAGCTGTACTCGAGTATTTGTTCTGATTACATTACTTCTGATCTAAAACTAGCGAGTCGACAACTTTGCTAACAGCCAAACATCAACAAGGTCACCAACAGCAGACATAGCAGCCAGCTAATATTACTGACTAGTCCAACAGCAGTCAGCCCAGCTCGGCGTCTGTCTTTCAGCCTTTTATTTCACCAAGCTCTCACCAACCACTAAAAGTCAGTCCCAGATTTACTCTTGTCCGGCGGCTTCTTGCTCGCTCACTCTCTCCTTTTCTCTTCTTAGCTTCCTCCGTCAACGTCCTCTTCACTCTCTTCTCCTCTGCCATTATGTCCATAGAGGCTGCTGACTGCTGGGCCTGTAAACTTCTTCTTCTTCTTCTTCTTCTTCTTCTTCTTCTTCCCGGTGCTCTGAGCTCACAGTCCAGGCGGCCCAGCTAACAAACTGAGCTAACACTAGCTAACAGCAGCTACATTTGGCAGCAGTTTAAAAGTTCAAACTAACGTCTGTTACCTCCTGTTGATCTGCACTGACCTGTGATCAGGTGAATGGTGTCTCTGTCATTCGTACGTCTGTTCTCACACTATGTAACTTTGGGCTCCGGGTCGGGAGAAGTACGTAACGCTTTACGGCACTAAGTCACACACCACCAACTATTTCACTGATTCTGGTGAAACTGGATCATATTTTATGGAGAAAATGTTTTCTGGTTTTCCCTCTGATGTCCTGAAGAACCAGTATTAGAAGGAAACACATTTTAGGAGAATAGGCAGAATAAGAAACTCATTTTTGTCGAGTCGAGTCTCCCACAGATTCAGCACCAGCCTCTGAGTCTCATCGTCTCTGTTTATCTAAACTCCTTCTAACTCACACTTCAATTTTCTCCTGACACTCATCCTCTCCATCCATCCATCCTTGTATGGTTATTACTGCACCTTCTCTATATCTTCACTTTCTCCTTATTTCTCCTCAAATATTTGCACCACCTTGTCTCTCTCCTCCTGATCCTTTCCCCCTTCACTCTCCTGTCCTCCTCTTCCTCTTCCTCCTCCTTCCCTTCCTCCTCTTCCTTTTTTAATAAATCTCTAACCACTCTCTTTCCTCTCCTCTCCATTTCCTGGGCTTGAATCACATCTTCCTCCATCCTCCTCCTCCTCCTCGTCATCTTAATCTTTCTCTCCCTAATCTCCCCCAATATTCTCACCGCCGTTTCATTTCCTCCTCTGCTCTCCTTCCTCCCCCTTCCGTCTACCTCCTTTCCTACAAAAAAAACTCAATTTACTACATTGCTCTTCTCATCAGCTTCCCTCCCTCTCTCCCCTCTCCCTCTCTCCTCCCTCTTCCAGCCTCCTGGTAATCCCTCTCTCCTCCTGCATCACAGGTGAATCTCCTTTAGGGAGCGGGGAGCAGCGTGGGGAAAATGGTTCTCCTCCTCTTCTCTTTCTTGGCCCACATATCTCCCCCTCCCCCGCCCCCACCCACTAATGTGTTTTCTCTCTCCCCTATTCCTCCCTTCCCCTCTCCTCTCTCCATTAACCATCTTCCCTCCCTCCCATCCTCCTCCTGTCGTAATTCACCTCCACTCTGCTCCCCACTTGCCTCCCTTGCCTTCCTGGATACTTCCTCATTCCCCGTCCTTTGCATTATCTCCTCATCCCCTTTCTCACTTTCCTTACCTCCCTCATTCCTTCCCTCCTGCCCTCCCCCATCCAAAAAAAAAAACAAAAACCCACCATCCCTCCCCTCTCCTTCCTCCCTTGTTCCTCCCTTTCTGTCTGGACCCACAGAGCAGTGCGAGGATCAACATCTCTGAGGGTTCCTGTCCAGAGAGGATCATCACCATCACGGGTCAGACAGACTGTGTGTTCAGAGCGTTCACCATGATCACGTTCAAACTGGAGGAGGTAGATACCACACACACACACACACACACACACACACACACACAATGAGCTGATGTGGAGGTGCTCTGAGTGAAGTGTGTAACCTTTACTTCCTCGGCAACATGGCAGGGAGCCATTTATTATAATGTCTAATAGGATTGTCTCCTGTGTGACCTCACACACACTCATATAAGCACCTACAAGTGAGTGTTTGACAGGACAGTTTAACAGGATCACTTGGTCCTCCATCTGTCCATCTATATTTCGTTCTTTCCTTCCCTCAGTCATTCCATTAGACTTTTCGTATTAAGATAAATATATTTCCTCCATGTACATGAATCAAAACATACATTTTAAATATTGTTCGATGTCCCTTCAATTGTGTCCTTCCTGCAGATATTTAATACTCAACAAAATTATAACTTCACCCGGAGACGAGGGTCCAACATTCACTGTTTCTACATTCGTAACAAGAACATGTAACATCAAGGAAACCAGTGTTACGCTGTGAATGTCTATGAAATCAAAAAAACTTAAAATCAACAACTCTTATATACAAAATTGAAAAAGGTTGTTCTTTGAATGAATAAAATAATAAAGCAACTAAACAGTCTCCAAACTACAAAGCAGTTGGAGAGAGACAAAACATAATTTTTTCAGATTTTCTTAGTTGAATTTTTGTCAGTGTACATATCCTGTAATATAGTGCAGAGTGTGTTAGCTTGATGCTAACACATAATCGTAAAGACACGTCCTTCCTTTGTTCAGTACTTGTGTCTTACAGTTGTAATACAATTAAAGTAAAACTTAATTTTTAAAAACTTTAATTTCTAGTCCCACTTCACTTCACGCTTGCATTTTTATTGGTCAGATCACACGTGTTGATTATTATTATTATGTTACTGTTACAGTCGAGTATAGATAGATAGATAGATAGATAGATAGATAGATAGATAGATAGATAGATAGATAGATAGATAGATAGATAGATAGATACTAACTTACAGGAGAGAGCAGAGAGGCATGACGAGGATAGAATAAACCTCAACAGGCCGAGAGCATTAAAGACCAAACCGAGAGGCAACAATGGTGAAATTCATGCACTGCTCTTGAGTTTATAATAATATCTCAGCCTGTGATCGTCACTGTATTTTAATGGGTTACAGAAAGAAAGAAAGAAAGAAAGAAAGAAAGAAAGAAAGAAAGAAAGAAAGAAAGAAAAATGAAATTCGATCATTTACTTTAAGAGAATTAGTGTGGTGTTTTTTGGCTGTGGAAAATCTGAGCCTTGTTGACGTTTAAGAAGTCGTCACTGCTGGTATTTAAATCTTTCTGATCCTAATGAAAGAAAACGAGACGGAAATAAAATATGAGGAGGAGTTGACGGAGATTTAGAGAGTGGTCGACGGGTTTCTGCAAGGATTAAAAAAAAAATCCACATGAAATGAGGAGCGTGAGAGATGAAGGGAATGAGATGAAGAGGGTGTACCGGGGATGGGAGAGAGGGAGAAGAAAGAGATAGAAGGTGGGTGCTATCTAAAGTTAATGAGACTGACAAAGAGAGATTATAAGAAAGGAGTAAGGGATTAAGTAAAGAGTGTAATCAGAGAGAGTGTGCAGCATCAATCACAAGACCTACAAAGGTGTTCGTCAGGGCAACAAAGGTTGAGGACAATCCACCACACAGGCGAGGAGGATGCAGCCATTACTCATGGTTGTTTGAATCAAATTTAAAGAAGTTTAACAGTTTAAACACCTGACACCTGATGAAGGCCGCCCCAAACACCAAGATCTAATGTGTCACCACCCCGATGTGGGACAGGGAGGTTCTGGAGGACAGGAGTGATGTGGTCAGGCAGCAGAGTTCTGGATCTATTGGAGTTTATTTAGTATTTTGGATGATGTGCTATTTAAAATTCTATTGAAGATGTGCATCAAAGTTTCAGCAGAACAGAAGGAGAGTGATGGAATGAATACAAAAGACAAAACAACAATCATTCATCATCATCAAGTAAAATTCAACAGTCAACTAAAAAACATCACACACTTGAAGAAAAACTGGAGCACTTTGAGTTCTCTGGAGAACCTTTTCTCCCACAAGAAGAACTTTCTTTGCTTTTCAGGCTCTTTGTGGAACTGTGCCTGTGTCTATATGTGTTTGATGTTTGTACTAAGAGAGCAAAGTGTAACCGGAGTCAAATTCCTCGTGTGTGTTCACATACCTGGTGAATAAAAGTGATTCTGAAAAAGGTTCTTTAAATCACTATTTGGAAAAATGTGACCTGGTTTTGATGAAAACCAACAAAGGGACAGTTTGAACACCTTTGAACCAGGCGTCAACCTCCGTGGCTGGGAAATGAAGCCAATGCGGAAGTGCTAAAAACTGCAGTTCCTCTTGTCGTCCACTTGAGGCTGGCTCCAGAAGTGAGTCAGTCTCCATAAGCCCCCATGTTAAAATGTCCAACTTCACATGTGCCGAACGTATTGACTAAAAAAAAGAAAATTCAATAGGTTAAAGGGTCCTTTTAGAACCGAAAAAGCTTCCCCAATGGCACCATCATGAAGAACCGCTTTAGGTTAACATTTATTTTTAAGGGTTTAAGGATGAGTAAGATGACTGATATACACATGCACCTACATATACAGTGCTTCATGTATTGTTTGGGCTATAAGTGTCTTAGCATCGTCTGAAGTACGTCCAATTTAACCCAAAATAAAAGCACACATTTTTTAACGTGACATTATGTTAGTTATAAGTTGTTCCTAAAGTAAAAAGTGACATACTTAAGATAAATTAAGACAGAATTAGAAAGAGGACCAGAGAGAGATCGAAAAGGATGAAAACATCACAACTTGTCATTTCACATCTTATTTAAGGTGTCAACGACGCCACTGCACTTTATTTTGAAATGCAGGCTACAGTTTTATTTATCCACAGAAACACAGAAGTAACCAGCAGTGTTCAAAATAAACCATTAAACCATCTTTCTCACCCAAAACCGCACAAACACACACATACACACTTCATACTGGACAACCATCAACCTCCTGCAGAAAGCACACTTTGTCCAAAGACGTCAACTTCAGCAGGATAAAAAAGAAAATCCTGTTTTGTCATTTTACAAAACATTTTAACAGTTTATCTTTCACCTCACATCGTGAACCTGTTCGTGCATGTGTGGGTGAGTGCTGGCTGTCAATTACTGTGACGAGAAGACACAAAAAAAAGAAACAGGAGAAAGATGATATAAATAAAAATGTGCTGGGTGTTTCTGCAGCGGGAGGAAGTCATTCATTCAGATCACGTTCATCTGATCGGCAGCCCAGACAAGCCAGCGCTGCTATTTACATTTGAGATGCAACGAGGCCACGAGTCCAACTCAGCCTAATTGATTGAACCAATCGCATTAAGAACAGGTGATTTAGGCCACTATTTATTACCTGAGTTAATTAAAGAGAGAGAGAAAGGGAGAGTCTTAACGAATGAGTGGAGAGAGGGAGATTTAGCAAAAGCAAATCAGAGAGAAAAAGGCGCTTTAAGCTGCCAATGGGGGAGATAATATGTAATGAGAAAAGGGGGAGACGGGGAGGGAGAGAAAGAGGACAGGAAGGAAGGGGAGAGGAAGGAAGGGGACAGGAAGAAAGAGGGGGTGGAATTTAAAAGAGGGTGGATGAGAGAAGACTTCTCTGATTCATGGACAATAAAGAAAAGCAGTTTTAGGAGATGGAAGAAAAGAGTAAACTTTGGGTGCAGACAGGTGACGTTAGAAAAAAATTAAAATATTATTTATTAATTAATCATTCAAATAAATGTTAAAAACTATAAATTTGCTGAAATTTCCAGTCAACAGAAATGCTGTTATTGTACAGATTTTCCCAGTGAAATGACATCAAACACCTTCAATAACAAATTACAAAAACTAATGTTCTGTGGGAAACATCAAGTCATCACACATGTACACCGACGTCAGCTGTCGGGGTTCAGTGTCTTGCTCAAGACACTTTGACTTGACTCGGGGAGCCACCCTGCAATACAATGCACTGTTTTCCTGCCGTCACTCATTTCACTTTAGTCTGATTCATTGACGTGTACGTGTTTTTACTCTTTACTCTGGCTGAGGTCGGAGAAAACTTTGTATCCAGAATTTGTTAGAATGTAAAAGCACACATACGTAAATGTAAAACTATACATATATTAGATTTATGTTAACATTACAAAGAAAAACATTAGATTCTTAGTATGGACATAAACATTTAATTATTCATGGCATTTTGTTAACACTAAATAATTTAACCATTAAAGATCTGCTTATAATGACGAAGGACGAAACATCACCGACCTGCACGTTTTTTTAAATCAGTTTTTCTGTGTTTGATCTGATGATGCAGGAATTCTCATGAAGCCATTTACCGAAAGATGTTTGGATGCTCTGTTGTACGTGAAGCCTCTTAAAAATTCACTTTGAAATGTCAGTGTTACGTGTGACGTGAAACCAATATCATTCAGAAAATGTTTTATTATTATCCTGAGGAGGATGTGTGGAAAAGATAGAAAAAGAAACAGAGAAAGTCAAGGTCAGAGAGCGAGAGAGAGAATAATTCAAGGACTGACGGACACGCGTGGGAGTCATCTGTTCAATCAGCACTAACCCATGTTTGAATTTTACAATACATACAACACATTTCTCTCAGACTCTGAGCCACAAATCTCCACTGCAGCAGCACTGACATCCACCAAACCTTCCAGTTTGATTCCTATTCTGAAGGTTTTTATAGAGGGCATAGATCATTCAGAGTCTAATTTGTTGTAACATTTGATTCAGTAATTCCTTACTTATCCATTAAAACACATCACTTTAGAAACACGAGATAAAGGACGTCATATGTCCACAGTCTTACTGTCAATTTAGCAATATATAATATAATATAATAATATATAATATAATATAATCCAGAAAGATAAACTGTGTTTTTGTACAAACTTTATGTTTTAGACAGATTTTTCTGCTACCTGATGGGTTGGAGGTCATCGACATAACATGCAGAGATTTCTCTGAATCTTTCAATTCAACATATTTCTGTACAAACTTTACATTTTGGATTGAAGAACTCTCTACCAGCATTATTTTAGTGTTAGATGAGCGTTATTTTAGTGTTAGATGAGCGTTATTTTAGTGTTAGATGAGCGTTATTTTAGTGTTAGATGAGCGTTATTTTAGTGTTAGATGAGCGTTATTTTAGTGTTAGATGAGCGTTATTTTACTGTTAGATGAGCGTTATTTTAGTGTTAGATGAGCGTAGAAATGAGGCGAACCGTTTCAAACATGAAGGTTTCTCACAAAAATAAGAGCTGCATCATGGATCCGATACACACCAAATAAAACACAGACTCTAAACACTCTTAGTCTGTCATGTTGTGATTTTAGGAGTTTTTTTGCCGTTACCATAGTAACTACCCAGTTTCCTGCCTTGTTTGGTGCTGAAGAGAGCGCACCGACTTTCTGATAATATTAAACATGTTTGATTTTTATCAGAACGCCAAGACGAGGAACAGATTGATATTTCCAGCACAGCGACTGTCAACAGACTCTTATTTCACTGGTTCATACATGACACAAAGCAGCTAGCTTGTAATAACGTGTAAGCTGACACAAAGGAGCTAACAAGCCAGCGTTCAGGAAGAGTTGATGTGCTCGCGGGACCAAAAAATGATGAAATAAACAAACAAATCATCACCTGTTGTCACTTCGTACTGTTAACCAATAAATGGAGCCTGAACTGTTAAATAAAAGTAATATCATACTGAGGTCATGCTGTTATTCTAAATATTGGCACACTGTGATTAACTGTGAACACCTTCACAACCTTGGGTGTCATATTTCTTTATTAAACTCTCTGCTGATGCCAAACGATGACTGACGAGTGTCAAATATCCTATTATGTGTTAATCACAGGATAAAGGGGTGAGTGAGGGATGAATATCACACGTTAAATAGTGCTTTCATTCCTATGGTCGCAGTATTTTTTGTTAATATTAATAGCCGAGCAAATAAAGTGGAGCCCTGAGCTGTTACCTAGCAACGCACTTCAACTGAGAAGGTTGACTGACGGCCTCGCATATTCCAAGGTGTGTTTTTCTGAGAAAAACGTCCATTTACAAATCAAAACATTGCTGATGTTCAGCTGAGCTTCAATTAAAGCAAACAATATAATTACTATTTGTTTAATATCAACTGCGGTTTGTTTTCTTAAAATAAAAAATGAATCCATCCGCTCACAGCGGCAGATGTTACCTCTTAAACTGAACAGCACAGTGGGACAGAAGGAGGCACAGATCAGCATTTATTGTATTTCTTCAGGCAGGACTCAAAGAAAAGGAAAAACCTTGAGTGTTTCTAAGACTTCAGTTTAAATCCACCTCTCTTTCTTTTTCTCTCTTTGTCTCAGGATTTGGCAGCCTTGGTAGCCAACGGCACGGTGACCAGCAAGCCTCCAGTCACCTTAAGGTTGGTTATCCCGGCCAGCCAGTGTGGCTCTCTCATCGGCAAGGGCGGCTCGAAGATCAAGGAGATCAGAGAGGTGAGAAATGCATTATAAATTCTATTATTTTGTATTATAGATGTCAGACTTTGAACGAGACATTCAGGTCATGAACATCCACCCAGCACACAGGAAGAATCATAAACAGCCACTGATGAGTTGTGTGGATGTTTTATCTCCTGGATAAAAAACTCAGTCTTCGTCTTTTTGATGTTTAAAATACACACGAACAATAACAGGAACAAAACACCGCCTCAATTAAGACCTTGAAAACTTCACAAAGGGCTGCTGTGCTCAGGTAAATCGTATTAAGCCGAATGTTAAGCAGCAGATCTGACCATCATCTCTTATATGCCTGTTTCCATAGCAACATGAGTTAGCTAACTGAGGTCTGAAGAAGCCATTAAATGAATCTGATGTATTTAAACATCAGAATTATTCAAAATGTGGCCGAACACCACAAGAATACAACTTTAAATTCACTTTCATTGTCTCTGTGATAAATACATGATCTGTCGCATGACCTTATCAGTTATGAACAAATGTTTTCACAGCTCATAACATTTCCTCCCACACAGACTCTTCATAGTTTTATCATCTGACAGCGTGTTTTCTGTGTGTGTGTGTGTGTGTGTGTGTGTGTGTGTGTGTGTGTGTGTGTGCAGACGACAGGTGCCCAGGTACAGGTGGCAGGTGACCTCCTCCCCAACTCCACAGAGAGAGAGGTGACGATATCAGGGAGCCAGGACGCCATCATCCAATGCGTCAAACTCATCTGCACTGTAATCCTCGAGGTGTGTCCAGTCTTAACGTAGATCTTCTTGAGTTCTTAAATATTCGTGCAACTGGCCGTGAGTTTGAAATGAACAAAAAGAAAAATGAGCATCTTTATCGTCGTCGGTTTAAACTTTAATTTTTCATGAAACGTCATTGAATGCTTTGTCAGGAAACAAGGGAGCCCGTTGGATTTGTGGGGGAAAAGGAGCTGTTCTCAGATTTATACACTTATTCTGGCATCACTTGGACCACTTGTGACCTGATATGGGCAGAATATGGTGTGCAGCGATCTCTGGTTCAGAAATGATGTTGAGAAAACACGAGAAAGATCATCGCAAAATTTTGTTCATAAAACAGCCTGATTCCAAAAAAGTTTGGACGCTGCGCAAAACAGAATGCAAATTCTTTTGGACCTACATTCAGTTGACTGCAGTACAAAGACAAGGTGGTGTCTTTGATGCACCAAGTGAAGGAGTTCAAGTATGTCCCAAGGCCCAAAACCAACACTGAATGTCCATGACCTTTGACCCATCGGGTAGTGTTGCATTAAAAACCCACATGACTGTATAAAGGATATTACTACATGGGCTCAGGAACAGTTGAGAAAACACAGTTCATCTCTGCATCTACAAATTAAGTTAAGACTCTGCCATGCAAAGAGACAGAGAAATATCAACAACATCCATCAACCGCCCCACCTCTCTGGACCCGAGTTCCTCTGAGAGTTCACATCATGGACGCCGTGCCTTCATTTCAAAGGATTTTTTTGGACCTTCACAGTTGAGGTCGTTCTTTCAGTTACAGACTTAATTCAAAGACATTTTACATTATTAAATCACTTTTCCAGAGAGGCGTGCAAAATTCAGTGACAGTGAGACATGAGCTTCAGTCCGCCCTGACAAATTTTTTAGGATCAAACCGAGCGACAAACAAGACGCAACGTGACGCTCATTCAGAAACAGTGAAGAGCTGCTGAGGTGATTCTTTAACACCTTTATATTTATCTTGTGACGATGCCTACCTGTCTGCTCTCAGTCACATAAAAGTGTTCTCATGAGATACCGTCCACTTTCCAATAATCTTCAAAATGAAAACACTGAAATCTATAATTAATGATTGTATAATTAATCAGAGGCAGCAGTCATTAAGATGAGCTACGTCTCAGAGATTAGAGGCAGAAACAGTAAAATCAAAGGCTGCGGGAGCTCATTGATATTCCGAGCCTTAATCTGGGATGAGAAAGGAGTGAAAGAAAGAAAAGATGTAATAAAAATGCTGACCTGAGTTAAACTCATTCACTTTCAAGTGCTGGTGCAATCAAAGAGTTTACTCTCTCTCCGTTCACGTTTTCTGTTTGATCTTAGGTGAGAAATCTTTTGATCTACTTTTGTCCTCCGATGGACTGTTTGTCTCCATCGCCTTCCACCCGGTGCATGCTGGGAAGTCCTAGTTGTCTACGTGCAGTAAGCTTGACTCATCTCTGCGTCTCGCTTCCTGGTGGAATATTTTTCTGTAAAGTCTCTCAGCTGACTTCAGAAAACAAACTAAGATGAACAGATTTTCAGGGTTTCCTCTGACTCTTGTGGTTGGAAGCGAAGCAGGAAGTTGAAGTCTGCAAAAAATAACCAAATGGCGCCTCCACCAGTGTTGTAGTGTTCAAGACCAAGACCAGTCTTGAGACCACTTTTCGAAACTCTCAGATGAAGCAGACTCTGGATTTTATTTCAAGATTGGAAGAACTAATGTCCACAATCTACAAAAGTGTTACACGGTAGATAGTAGGCTTCAAATAGACGCTGTGATTGGTGAATGGTATTCGCTGATACAGCTTCCAGTTATCAAAGGTCCTGTAGTCCTGATCGGAGAACCTTTAATATCTAATTCTGGTCTGGTCTTGATCATGACTTGGTTCTCGGTTTACGTGGTCTTGACTACAACAGTGGCCTTCACCTCACTCATTATTTCTTCATATCTTAAACCCAACCTAACCTTAAACTTTAGTCTGAGTCTATCCCTGAAAGTTTTACAGATCTATAAAAATGAGTCCTCTTTTTCCAAAAATGTCTTCATGTCAAGGTCAAAAACTCCTGATACAGATAGAAAGACATCTCTGTGACTTTCTTAGTTTAATGTCTTACAATTCAACAAATCACTGCAAACATAAAGTCTGAAACAAGTTTTAAATGAAGGTCACCATTAACAAAATCATCATCAATCATCAGTTGAAACGACAAATCTAACAGGTTGTACATCAGAGTCATCTAAATGTGACACCATGAGCAATCCAGACGAACGGCATCAATCCAGCAGCAAGTTGTTTTTAATAACACGACTCAACAAGAGTCAAATTAAATCGTGTTGCTGCTTGTTGGACGTCTGTTTGATGTCTTCCTGTTGCATCAAACACACGAGGGAGAAACATCAGCTGGCGATGCAACAGCGTCAGACATCTCAATGTGAGGTGAGGCAGGAGAAGATAAGAAACGCTGAAAATGAAAAATAGAATAAAGAGCATGGCTGATTTCCTCCTCAAACGTCCAAGCCTTTGTGATGACATGAGGAAGAGTGAGCCTACAAACTCAAACAGAGAAGAGGCCATGAACAATGTTTGAGAACCACAGACTGTCTAAAACCTGGACGTAGTCTCTGTGACGTCCCCGCAGACTGTCTAAAACCTGGACGTAGTCTCTGTGACGTCCCCGCAGACTGTCTAAAACCTGGACGTAGTCTCTGTGACGTCCCCGCAGACTGTCTAAAACCTGGACGTAGTCTCTGTGACGTCCCCGCAGACTGTCTAAAACCTGGACGTAGTCTCCGTGACGTCCCCGCAGATTTCCTGCTCTGAGATGTTTGATAAACCCACGCCCTGATTCTTCTCTCTTCTTGTTCTTACTTTATTTCAGTCTCCACCAAAGGGAGCGACTATTCCATACCGACCCAGTCCGACTCCGGGAACTGTGCTGCTGGCAGGAAACCAGGTAAGAGGACTAAAGAAAGACAACAACTAACTTCCAGGAAATCATTTGGCATCATCAGAGTCGCCTCATAAACCATAAAATATTTTAAAAGCGATATGTGAGAAAGACGTTAAACGGAAAATAAAGTGTGATGGTTAAGTGGAAAGATGGATGGAGGCATGAAAAACCAGGTGGGAGGAGAGGAAGGGCTGGTGGAGGGACGAGAGGAGAGGCTCGGGTGGACGGATTAATGGGTCAGATAGATGTGTGGATGGAGGGAAGAAGAAATGATTGATGGAGGTGAGGAGAGAAGAATGGACGGATGAATGAGCCGATACATAATTTATCGTCAGAGAATTTGCTTTAGTTTGCAATTTGCTCGTTATAGAAAAATACCCACTTGGTTGCTTTGGCTTTTATTCACACACACACACACACACACACACACACACACACACACACACTCACTGTGAATGGCAGCTCCTGTCACCACCCTTCCAGTAGGATACAAACAAGGCTTTTTTCATGTTTATTCATCACAAATCGTCATTCATCAGTAAGATGTGTGTGTGTGTGTGTGTGTGTGTGTGTCACTGTGTGGCTTATGTGACTGCGTGTGTTCACCAGCTATGATATTATAATCATATCCAGGATGAAGACGCAGCTTTAGCATCATCTTCCTCCACAATAGAGGATTAAATCGGGCTGTTTCTGACACGACTTGTCAGGGCTTCATTATAATTGCAGGAAACGTTTCACCAAGACTTTGAGTTTATTTTAAGACATTTTACATCAAGTCATGTCAGTTCTATTTATAAAACCAAAAATCACATATTTGCCTCAAAGGGCTTTACAAGCATGACGTCGTCTACAGAGATAAAAAAGAAAACATTAACAGGGAAAAGAAAGAGCAACAGAAGAGGGAGCGATCAGCAACCCTACGCTCCAAACTATGACGTGTAGTGACTCCTCTAGCTTCGTATCTGGACGTGCACAGTCAGGTGACGTAGTATAAAGAGTCCACATATGGAGGAGCTTTGGGTGGATCGATGGGTGAAACATACGAAGGAGACTCTCTTGTCACTTGTTGACGCGTCCTTCCACCCCGACCTCCTCTCTCAGACGTCACCTGACTTCCTGCTTTACACCCAACCAAGAGTCGTAACTCATACGACCGCTGCAGGTCTTTGTCTGTTTAACATAAAAATAAGTCAACAGCTTGAATCTGTTTTTTTTCTGTTGCACTTCTTTCATAATTTAAATAACATAATAATTCCAGTCCAGTCTCAGAACCTCTGTGTGAACGTCTGAACCGCAGACAGCCGAGACCGACAGATGATCAAACGATCAACCAAATAACTTTATAAGTAATCAATAAAATCTATAGTGAGTTTAAAGAAGCCAGGATCAGTGTGATGTGAAACAGTTATCAAAATATCTTTAAAACAACGTCACAAAAAAACACATTTAGCTTCTCAGTTCTTTCCACTGTTGTCATGAAGATTTAAAGGGGAATGCTGGTGATGTACTGGCTGTAAGTCAACAACATGCTGGTCAGTCTCTCAGTGCTGTGTGTGTAACTCTTCAAACACGGGTCACAAATGTTTGTTTCATTTAAATTTAAATTTTTATCAAAAAAGAGCCAGTAAATTAGACACTTAGGGCGGATTAATCCATGTCTGGTGCTCCAGTGAGTGTTTGTATGTGTGTGTTAAAGTGTGTGTGCTCATGGTAATGAAGGAACGTGTCACCCAGTGAGTCTCATTGATGATTTTTAATGGAGCTGACAGGAAGCAGATCATCTGTCATATAAAGTCCACAATCTTTAAATAAATACTACAACATGTGTTACCATGGAAACGCCCAGTCCAGGACTATCATCGGTTCTGGTTCTGGTCTTTCCGGTGAATCCTTTTTTCTGTCTGAATAAACCGAGTAAAGAAGAAACAGAATCAAGCCTCCAGCTGCTGTGACTGTTTGTCAGAATAATCACATTATTTCTGTTGATTACGACGTCTGCTGGGGCTGTTCAGAGCTGAAGCTGATTATACCAAGAACTGATTTTAATACGTTGCCATATGGCATTGATTTAGGCGATTAGATCATGTGATTAGAGTAATATAGTCGAGACTGGAAAAGAAAATCAAGATTACCTCTATTTACATCAATTTACAACCAAATGTTATCGTGTTCGACGAGGCGCGGACTGTTCTTTCGTGATCCCGGCGGCCTGAGGAAACCCTTCAGACTTCTTCCTGAGATATAAATGATATGAACACATGCAATATAATCTCATTTTCTCAATTAGAAACTTTGATATACTGTTGATAAGTTATATTGCTCGTCAACATTCTAAAAACTTAATCACGGCATGTAAATGAAGCTGTTTCTAACCAATCACATGGCAGGAACAGACGGCAGGGTTAGATAAACACACCACATGCTAATGTTTTGGTATTAAAGTGGAGACACTAAAGTAAATCCTTGTTTGCGAGGCTAACTTTACCGACATGATTGGTTACTGTTAGCTGAAGCTTTTTAAATCCTGAAACGTAACTTTACCTGAAGCGTCATTATCTAATGAAGCATGCAGAGTTCGAGTACTTAGAACGACCTCAGAGTGACACACTGCTACAAACTCTGAATATATAGACTGACAACATCGAAGATTTGTGCTGATTTTTAGCCGTGCTAGCAGCACAGCTGTCGGTCGGTTCCTCCACTTTGGTCTCAGACATCTTGTGCAGACATTCGTGGTACCCAGAGGATGACTCTGACTGACTTTGATGAACCCCTTACTTATATAAAGTGTCACCAGCAGGTCATCTTTTTCACTCATCTCAAGATCTAATCGATGACACGAAATTCAACACAAATATTCATTGTTTCCAGATGATGTATCCTGATGTTAATGTCTTGACGCCTGTTGGATAAAATGCCATGAACTTTGCAGTTCAAACGTTGCAATTGATCCTGAGGGAAACATGAATATCTTTAGTGACCTCTTTCCATATAACTCCATCTTCAGGTGAGCATGTTAGCATTTAGCTCAAAGCAATGCTCTGCCCAAGTACAGGTGCTTGTCTTGCTGTATAATTTATTCATTTAAAGGTCCAGTGAGTAGGAGTTAGTAGCATCTAACAATGTAGTTGAAAACCCCTCACCTCACCCAAAGAACATAGAAAAACATATAACTTGTACTGACTATCGAAGCCGGTGTTTAGTTTGTCTGTTCTGGGCTCCTGTAGAAACACGGTGGACTCTGTGGATGTAAAAGGCTCATTCTAATTTTCAGGTGATTATATAAATATTATATTCTGTATAGACCACTCTAAATCTGACACACTGGACCTTTAAGTAGATATTCTGGTTTCATGACATTCATTTTTCCACTTCTGAATCTCATTCCAAGGAATTTTGAGTTTCAACAATCTTAAAAAGTAACTTAACACCTCTTAAAATTCTTGTTTGTTGACCTTCACCTGACGTCACCTTGCTGCTGTGATGTAGAGGTGCACTCCAGGACCCTGTGACATCACTGTTGGGTGTGGTTACAGGCCTTTTAGCCTGCTCTTAAGTTACTCTTTAAGCTCAACAGGAGTAGTGACTTCATTCATATCATGCTAAATATTGACATCACAAAACCAAAGTAAAGAAACACTTTAACGATTTTTCCCTGGAGGTTTGTTGAAGTACTTTGAGCTCTGAAAAGTTTCAGGGACAGAAACTCTGATGCATAATTGGTTGAGTCTTGCCGTGTGCATTCAACCTCAGCGGTGCATCGGGGCTTAGCAGCATGCAGGTTGTCATTCGGTCATTTCAAGCTGTGGATGATTTTCCCTGAGAGAGTGGCACAAGTGAGATGTGTCTGTCCTCGGTCACACATCATTGGCCTGTAACAGAGATTGTTTGGAGATTGACTCGCTCATGTATGCCTCTCTGCATGGTTGTCTGGGGTATTTGGATATTTGTGGAGATGTTGTCACTAGCACTATCAACTGTGGAGTAAATGTCCCAAACAATGTTGAAATGAAGCTTCAGCTTCGTTTTCCATTTCAGCAAATTAAAAATCATCCTCATGTCTCGTCGTCTGAAAAGTAAAATCAATATTAGGCTAAATCAGACTTTTATCACCTCAAACAAAGAGCAAGAATTAAAGAATTAGATGTCCAGACAATTAGATTTAGATGTCTGGACCATCAGACAAATGCAGCACATTCAGAACATCCTTTAACAAGAACCGGTTCTCTTGAAGATGGATTATAAAGTTCTGCTGCTGGTTTTTAAACCACTTATTACACGGCTTTGTTGAATACAGATTCAATACAGAATGTAGATTTTATTCTCGGTTATTGCTGGACAGCAGACTGTTGCCATGGACACAGTTTTGATCATAAACTCTGAAGGAAGTAATAAAATCATTTTTAAATCAGTAATTTGAGCCAAAATGTTGATTTCTCTTGTGAGTAGCCGTGTAATAAGCAGGATAATGTATAGAAATTGTAGAGAAATGTAATCGTAGCATTATTATGAACACTAAACTGCTATTGAATCCATCCTGAACTTATGAATGATGTATATGTATGCACATCATCACATGGGAACATGGGAAGAAGAAGGCAGTTAAAGAAGCTTCATTTGTGTCATTTTGTTGGTGTGAATGTGGACCAGACCAGAACTAAAGGGATCCTTTAAATAAAGTACAGGTCTGTTTAAGTGTGATGAGCTCTAACTGTCGTGTTGACTCTGCTTGTGTCTCTCTGAAGGTGTTCGAGGCGTCGGACTTTGGCTCTCACCCACTGTTCTCAATGGCACAGGGAGGAGTGGACCTGCAGCAAGTGAGTATGGCCGCCTGGGGGTCAAGGGTCAAAAGGTCATCTTCATCTCTGCCTTTTGTTTTTGTCTGCCAACAAGTTGCACAGACCAAAGAGTAAATTAATAAATTAGTTCCGACCAGCTAATTTCGCGGCGATACAAAAAAAATAATACAAAAAACTGTAAAATAATTCTTGATAATTAAATTACAATTTGTATCTTTGATTGTACATGAACTCTTTAATGTTTAATGACTGAAATGCTGAGTTTTCTTATATAATTTAATCAATATTTAATGTAATGAAATGATGCAACCTATAAAACATTTGATTTACCTCTAAATAAATGTCAAAATACTGTTGCAAAGCTTGTAATCAGCTTTATAATTACAACAATCTACTGTTAATTTTAGAGCATTTCAGGTCTAACATGAGTTTTTACTAGTGCTGTCAAAAATATCGCGTTATTAACGCGTTAACGCAAAACAATTTTAACGGCGTTAATTTTTTTATCGCGAGATTAACGCCTTGACCTAGTGAACTGTAGTTTTTCATAAGCTGTGGCCACTGCAGTAACGTAGAAAAACACAGGATCCAGCTGTAAACCGGAAGCAAAACAATAAGCGCCCCCACGCACCGTATGTGGGATGTCGAGCACGAGATGCGAAATGGACGCGCTAACAAAATTATGAATGGAAAAGTTCGTTAGATAAAAGTTATCTGTGTGTATTGTCGGTGTGAACTGAGTTATCATCGTAGCACATCCAGTCTGAAATACGACTGAAGGCCAAACACACCGGCAATTTAAATTCTCCGCCTCCTCCGCTCATAACCAGGCGACAATGGATGGATTTATTTTGTATCACCCTGTTTTGAAGGTTGTTGAGGGGCTGTTTTGTGACTAGGTATTTATTTTTTGTCATCTGTTTATTGATAGTGTTGCTTGTTTGAGATTTTGCTTCAGACGTGAATGGCTGTAACACTACATGTTGTTGTTGTGGTTTGCAATAAAAAAAACATTTGCACAAAGCAAGCCTATCCACTTTTCCATGTTGATAAGAGTATTAAAATGATAATTCAAGGGACATTTAGAATAGATAAAAATGTGCGATTAATTTGCGATTAATCGCGAGTTAACTATGACATTCATGAGATTAATCGCGATTAAATATTTTAATCGATTGACAGCACTAGTTTTTACAGTAACTTTACGTGAAAAACTTATAATATATATAAAAAACACAGGAAAAAAGTACTGTAGTAAAGTAAGTTCCATAAAATTACAGATTTCTATGTTACAGTGTACAAAGCAGCCGGCCTGTGCTAACAAGCTAGTGTTCAGGAAATGTTGATGTGTTGCTGACAAATCACAGCCGTGCTGATATTCAGTATAACAGCACTGCCTCTCGTGTGATATTGCTTTAATATAAAGAACCATTTAAAATAGCTTTAATCGCACTTACAGCCCCAAACTCAAATCAGTTCTTCTTTATGTAATTCTGTAAAAATGGCGCCCTGAGCTGTGCAGGTAAACAACCACTTTCCTTCAGCCTGGGACAGAGCCAAAGAAGCTGGATTCAGTCACAGCGCTGCAGCCAGCGATGGCTTCATTAAAACAGATGGTCAGAGTGGTCAAGGATCCCAGATTAACACCTCCGCACAGAGCGGCTCCTCTGCACGTGTACAGAAAATGAAGAGACGTGCAGTAAAGATGACGGCCCTGAAGCAAAGGCAGCGATGTAAAGACGCAGATAAAGAAAGAAAGGCGACAAACGGATGGCCTGACAGACAGATAGATAAAGAGAAAGAGAAGCTGAGGAGACGAGATACAAGATAGAAAACGACCCACGCTCGATACCTCGACCACAAAACTCTTCTGTTAAAGATTATTACATTGTCCTTCATGTGGAGTGTGACTGGTCTGAAAGCAGCCTGAAGATGTCGCCTGAAGAGTAGATTCATATCTTCTTGTAAAACAGACGTCTGCTGTAATTGTATGATTGAATTGGTCAGTGGTACAAAAAGAGGAGAAGCTCAAGCACAGTCATGAAAATGTAAACTTAAGTAAAGCAGAACATGAGAACAGAATATTTTGGAATAACATCAGACATGAACCAAACTGTTTTTGTGTGTCAGGCTGTAAACATGTTTATTTCTGCTGTTTGGTTCTCGTCAGTCACTTTGACACTAAAACTTGGAGAAAAAGGTTACAGAAGCAGAAGTTACGCTTTAACAGGAGGCAGAACAGAAACACTAACCATGATCAACAGCAGCAGGTTTGCACGTTGTAGTAGCGCTGCTCGTTGAGCTACAACTTGTGGCCACACAGGAACTCTTTCAAAGGGACGTAAATGTGACTCTGACTGTGAAGGCTGCACTGGACTTCCTGTGATACAACCCCCGACATGCACAGCACGAATACACGGCGCTATCCTCGCCTCTGTGTTTGTGATCAGTGTCCCCCGTGTCTCCACACTAACAGATGTTTACTCCTCCACCCACTAACCCGGTGCTTTGATGCGTTTTTTTTAATATGCTGAGAGGGAGGGTCCTCGCCGGAGCTGAATTGCACCTGCAGGAGAATAAATCTCTGCAGGTTCTGCTGGAGCTGTTTTAGGACAGTGTGATGAATAGTGTGGGAGCTGGCAGTACATCACGGCGTAGGTCAGGTCGGGTTCACAGAGTTATGTTAAATCTACTGTTGTGGCTTTCAGACGCTTCTTTTCCTCTAAAAGAAACAAATGTCTCGTTATTTATTGACTGCTTATTAAATGTTATTTTGAATTACCCAATAATCAAACTCAAAATCTGCTTTTCCATGTCGAAAAATGAAACCTGTGATTTTCTCAGCACTTCAAACTAAAGTGCGGCGATGAATTAAATGAATTTTTTACTGCTGCTCAAATAGCTCTCGTGTCAAGGACGTGGCAGGGTGTTTAGATCATCCTTAACTCAACGGTCTGAGGTCAGCTGCCAACAGCTAGTGTGTCACTTAGCTAAGTGTCCTTCAACGAGCCACCGAGGCCGCAATCAGTGCTTCTGCTGGAGAGTCGGGCCTCGGGCCAAATTCCTCGTAGGTTTAGATACTTTTCATCTCCCCGAGTGCAGTTTCATTTCACGGCCTCGTACGAGGTGTGAAATCCTCTCCACTGTAACATTCAGTTTTTTCCCGCCTTTGTGTTTGATGGTAATTTAGACTTTTTATGGACGTACGGTTCATGTTTGAGGAAGTAACACCACACGGTTAGGGTTGTGGAAAGATGAAGGTCAGGATCTAATAACAAAAATGTTGTTAAGCGTTGAGACGTGACGATGATTTTCCAGGCCAAGACTTCCTCTGCAATGATGAGAAAGACACATTTCTGCTGATCTCTGCTTATTAACTTATTTAAATTTGATTTTTACAACAGCAGTTATGTCATGACACTTTCCATACAGAGCAGCTCTCTGGACTCTTTATATTATTTACAGAGACTCAACAATCCCCACGTTGTTCAGAGAAAGAGGCATTGTTACAACGCAGGAGGAACTGATGCATAATTTTAGATATGCATGAAAAAGATAAAAGGTGAGAATCTAAATAAATGTAGATACATGAAGTAAAAGAATAAACCTTGAAGTGCAGAATGAATGACAAAATAATGCAAACAATAATGAAACACTCAGGAAACATTAAAACAACATTTGACAGCTGGTAATGTCGTCAGAATCAGGTCACAGAATCGAATTTATTTATTTATGGATATGATCTGACGGTACTTTGGGGATGTTTAGATGCTAAAATGTCTAAAAATAATAAAGTCTCTTTCTATGATCTACTCAAAATCTGATTTTAACCTTTTGATGCACGTCACATCAACATCGATTGATCTTTGTGTTTCGCCCCTTCAGAATTTATTATTTATTATGGCTCAATAATTAAGAGGAACACTAGCAAACACAACAAACGGACTGAGCTGGAGACAGATTCACACTGACGGAGACTCAAACTGTACGTGTTGAGAGACCCATGACTGGATCAACAGAGCGACTCGCCGACAGGCTGATCAACGGGAGTTTGGGTTAAAAGACAGACAAAGTAGAACAGCAGAGCACTTTAGTCCATCACGCTGACAGCCAACTTTTAGCCGAGTGGTCTGCGGATGTGTTTGTCAGGCATCAGGGCTTTGGGAGTGTCGGTTAAACCAGCAGTAACACGAGCTAATGGAGGCTCCACAGGACTGATGGGAGGAGGGAGGAAGTGTCAGCGTATCCGTGATCTCATTCTTTCAGTCACTACTCAAAGCTTTTGACCAAATCGTGAGCCTTGCTTGTCCGATACAACATCTGAATTACTGCTGACTAATAACTTGTTCCATAAGGTTGTTTTATTTCCAAATTTAAGATGCTGCACCTTGACAGAACCGTTTGCACCACTTCAAGTTTAGTGGAGAAAAACTCAAAGTTTCACACATTTTGCATTTCACAGCGTTGCGTAGCACGCAGAGCTTTGTTTAGTTTGCCTCATTTTGAAAGACTGCTGTGAATCCATCAGCATTATGTATGCAAATCAACCTGCAGATTGTTGAAAAATTCATGCACTTTAAGACGTGACAACTCTACGGTAAAGGTCTGGTTTGGTTTTCAGTTATTTTAGTTCAGCTTGCTTATATGTACACTGTAAAAAATGTCTGTAGAAAAACTGCCAAACCATGACAGTAAAAGGCCGTAATACTTACTAATAATTACTGTACAATTAACAGTCTCTAATATAAAGTACTACTATATTTACCTTAAAATGCCGTATATATAACGGTTGTGAAATATTTTACGGTCTTTTACTGTCATGGTTTGGCAGTTTTTCACCGTGAAATCTACAGACATTTTAAAATATGTAATAAACGTGAAATCAACAGTACAAACATCCTTTTACCGTAATATTAGAAAGAATTATATTGTATTTATTACGGTAAAATTCTGTCAACCACAGCTGCCAGTTTTCTACCGTAAAAACAACAGGTTTTTTTAACAGTGTATTTATGTATCAACACCCAATAACCGGCAGCTAACCAGCTGGTTTATGTCTGTTGTTTCTCTTGGTATCATCTATAGCATCCTAGCTAGCTAAAGCTTTATACATACTGCTGTCCATCTCTTGCTCCAGCTCGTTCAAACTATTCACCGAGTCAAAATGGATCATCAACAGTGAGATGATCCAAGAGTTTGAAAGAGAAGAAGAGGATTGTGGGAGAGACGGATGAAGATGAGGAAAGAGAAATAAGACAAGAAAAAGGATGTGAAGGAAACGAGGGGGACGTGACAGAAGAAGGGATGGAGGGAGGGTTAGTGCAGAGTTAAGTGGCTGTGCGAGGCGATTAATGCTTTTTATTCATTATTCAGGCTGCAGTCATGTGAAGGGAAGAGAGAGAGAGGCGAGGATTCATCTTCTTTTTCTGGTCAAATCATTCATTCACTTTCTGTTGACAGATTCATCTGCAGCTCCCTCAGAAACATTTCTGGGATTTAACATTAATCTTCATTTCAAGATTACAGCAGCGAGGATTTCTTATTGATACTATCAGAAAAACATGTTTGAACGGTGGCAGATGTTAAGAAGGAGAGGAAGACGGAAATAAACAACCGAGTTAGAGAATTATAAGTTAATTATATGATGAATCTAAAATGGCAATCCAAACTTTCCTACCATTAGATCAGATCAGATCTCTACCTTCACAAACCTCCTGAAGACCTCCAGCTCTTCAGAGAGGACCTCCTCTGCAACACTACCAACAACTGGACATGACACATCTGTCCCTTTAAGAACTGTCACAGCACTTACTGCTGCACTAACACTTTGTTATCGCACTGTACTCTGATTATTTCCCTTCTCTGTAAGTCGCTTTGGATAAAAGCGTCAGCTAAATGACTAAATGTAACTGTGTTCAAAACTGTTTATTCAGTCACACAGCTTTACTTTAAAGACAAATCAGGTTTTATTGTTTCATTAATTTAATTTAAAATATTGTTGGTTTGTTTATTGGTTCATGTATGAGGAGTATGACTTTTTTTGTTGTGCAGAGACGTCATTTGTTCTCGTCTGCAGCTTTACATACATATCAGCAGAGATGGGAGTGATTTCCTGAGTTGAATAACTTTTACTCACCCTAAAAGCCAAAAATGTGTCACTTTTATGTCCAGTACTGATTTCCTTCTCTGAAATAAATACTGGCCCAGCAGCGCCGGAGCTGCTGCTGCGTCTCTGATATGTGCTGCATTGAGCTATGGATGAATATTTATGAGTATTTGGCATTTTTTTGTGTTCAGCCCTGCATGGATCGTTTGGAGCCTTTCAGGTTTTCCAACGTATAAATATTTACTGCCGTATCTACAGATCAAGGAGAGACATTACAATATCAAGGAGGCCAAGCAGCACAGCCGGCTCGGTTACTACTTTCTTTTTTCTTTTCAGCCTTTTCTCCAAATCCCTGAGTTAGCAACAGGAGTCAAAAGTTCAGCCGCATAACAACTCTGAAATCTGTTATATAAGGTGTGGTGAACCTCAGGGAGACACATACATCTCCAATGCACCAAGTCTTTGCATGCATGCACACACTCACACACACACATTGCCCATGGAAGTGTTCATTCTCTCTGAAGTTCAGTTTGGGATGTGGCCTCTAGAAACTCTTTAAATCATGATCTTGTAGAGACAAACAGACTCTAACAAGGAGATACAGCGAGGAGTCAGTCGGGTGATCGAGTGAAAGTCGTTGTCGTCTTTTTATGAACTCGTCTCCGTGTTAAGTACAGCGTTGGGGAGCATTAATCCTCCTGATACTATAACATAAAAAGATACTTCCTTATATACTCTGTGTGCAGAAACAGACTTTTAGCTTGTGCAGGGATCGACCTTTTACCTGCAGACTTCATACGACATAAGAACTCTGTTGAGCGATCACGTTCCAGGATCTATATTCAAATTCTTGGTGCATAAAAAAGTTTAAAACCATGTTTAGTTTTCACAGACTTGATACGTTATGATGGATAAATGTTGCATGTTTTTTTCCGTCCTTTTCTTTGACTGGTGTTCAGTTGTGCCCTGAGTGTTGTTATACACACAATAGCACAAAATACTGGACCCTGTACAAACTGTAGGTATTCTCTATGGTCCCCTTTCCCAGACGGTGTCTGCAGCCCTCCTCTACCTCTCTATAGCCTGAGAGGTAATATTATAATAATTATATATATTATGTATAATTATGTCGACACTTCTTTCCTTTTCTATTTCAGACCTACGCAGTACAGAGTCACTACGGCATTCCACATTCAGAGGTAACAAAAGAATGTCTGAAGAAGATTTGACTGTTTCGATGTTTTCTGTGATCTAACGCTGCTCATTTCTGTTTTTTCTCTTAGTTAGCAAAACTCCACCAATTGTCAATGCAGCAACAAGGCCTGGCCCCCATCAGCCAATCAGCTACACAGGTTCTACCTGGTATGTACAAATATAAACACACACACACACACACCTGTGAAGCATGACAGGCTGTGAACTTCACAAACAGAGTTTTGTTGTCTTGTCTGTGATGGAAGTGGAAGTGGAGGTGGAGGATGGAGAAAGCAGCAGCTCCACGGCTGAATGTTTGTCAAGTCGGCTACTTTTGAACCGGCTTCTGGAGCCACTTTGAGCTGTCAGCAGCCAATCAGGAGAAAGGATTTATAACTTATATTCAACAGTGGAAGAAGAATTTTGATATTTTACTCAACTAAAAATAGAAATACTTCACTGTGAACTCCACAAAGTAAAAGTACTGCATTTAACATCTTAAAGGTCCAGTGTTTCAGATTTTGGGGTCTCTATTTACAGAAAATGGAATATAATCTGCGTACTTCTGTTTTAATAGTGTATAATCACCTGAAAGTAAGAATCACTGTGTTTTTATTAGAATGAGACTTTCATATCAACAGGTCCTCTTCCACAGTCCACGATGGTGAACCGCCATTCAGATTTGCACGTAAAACATTATTTATTCACAGCCATAGTTATTTTTGTAATATTTGTATCACAGAGAAATGGAAAAGTTAGATTGTCCATTTTTGAGAGGAACAATGAATCTTTGCAGTAAACAAACATAAAGTGAAAGAATAGATCCAGACAGTTACTCTGCAGTATGTGGCAGCCCCTCTTCGACAGGTAGAAATCACTACGAGATGGAAGTCCCTGCTTGGCACCTTATTTTGAAAAATAAATAATTAAAAAGCACATCTGCAGTGATATTATGGTAAAAGACATTAAAAGTAAAGTTTGTATTGTATTTTGATTTTTTCTACAACAAACAAGACAGAGAAACAGAGGTCCACACTTGGTCGGTGTACATTGACAGTCCTCTGTTGGTAATGTAGGAACGTGTGTGTGTGTGTGTGTGTGTGTGTTTGTGTTGCAGTGGAGCTCGGCTCTCAGCAGCTAATCTGTCTGACACATTTCATTTTCAGGTCACTTTGTTATCACAGTTCTTCAGTACTTTTTGTCCTCTGACACAAAAACTATAGAGCAACAAAAAAAAAAGAAAGTTTTATTCAAAAACCTGATTTCCATTTCAGAAAAAAAAAAAAAGAGTGGCGTTACCTCGAGTTTCATCATTCACTGAATCAAAAACACAGAAGATGTAAAAATCTATTAATTTCATCCGACATCCTCTGATTCATTTTTTAAAATGCAGAGGATCATTTCCCCATCAGTCATGTCAGCCTCTCATTCTGTCTGAGTCTTTTCAAATACATAATGAGATAATAAATGTTATACAATCTTCATTTACAGTTCTGCGTTATAATCCCTGTGTTAGCTTTTGTTAGCACGTCGACTGTCTGGAAGCTTTCTCAAACGATGACGTCGATCTTTGACTTCATGGGGACTTTATTACAAACCTGATATAATTTTAGTACTTTTATATTTATGTTTGTACTTTTAATTGAATGTGGGACTTTTATTTGTAACAGAGTATTTCTATACTGTAGCATTACTACTTTCACTTGTGTAACATTTAAGGAGATGCATAATTATGTTTTTATGTGTGTATATTAACCTATTAGCTTCCATCATGCTTCTACAACTCATAACAGACAAACCAAACACTGCCCCTAGATGGCCGCGGGTATTCAGTTGGTTGCAATGTACAGCTTAACCAGGAGAAACCGCTAAATTAAACATACAGTATGTAATTTCTGCCACTAGGACACCTCTCATATCAAAACAAGAACAACCACCACTGCTGATGAAAATCTGGCAATGTTCACGTATGTCATGTCTAAATGTTAAAGAAAAGGCACAGTTAACTCAGTAAAATTATTATTATTATGAACATTATTAGTACTCAACTCAACAAAATGTATAACACAGGTTTAGACATTTTAATGTAGAAATGTTACACATTATATCTTTAAGTAAAAGATCAGAGTGTTTTTGGTAGAGACGTTGTTGCTTTGTCCTGTAACAAATGCTAACTGCACATGCACAGCAGAGCGAAAGAAGAGCAAATTATCATGTGTGGATATGGATGGCTGATTATTCCATTATGTCCCAGGTATAAAACTCATCAGTCGTAGAAGTGCACACACAAAACACACATACCAGTAGCTTGCCAGCACACTTTCACACCCTCTATCAGAAACACTGTTGGTTAAGCTCGACGTGAGTGAACCACTTCCTGTGGAGAGGGAAGGAAAAGAACGAAGGAAGGAAAGAAAGGAAGAAAGATCATGCTGCTCTAGGAAGAATAAAAATAAACTCATATTTTGTTGTGTGCTTCTTTATTTGACCTCACGTCTTTGTTGCTCTCTCTCTCTCTCTCTCTCTCAGGAGGGGTGGACGCCAATTCCCAAACCACGTCTCAGGAGCTTCTCATTCCAAACGATGTAAGTACTCGGACATGTAACTAAATCCATTATTCGAACATGCAGAGAAAAAACTTTATTTACTGATTTTGTTGAAACTTTTCTCTCTGATGTCCTCTTCTATAGCTGCTGACTGCAGCTGCTGTTAGTTAGTTAGCCGTGCCTTTGTACATGGGGCGGATGCTCTACCAACTGAGCAGTTACATCAGCAGTTACCATCACGCTGATGGATCTAGTTTGTGGTCATAGAGGTCAGAGAAGCATTGGTACGGGTACATCATGCAGTGCATGAGCTCACTGAACTGCAGCACCCTTTTTCCCTTAAAGACTAGAATAGATGTACCACATGTGGATGAACCAAATGGAAGGGTGTGTCACTGTACTTTGTATGTGCCATGTGTCTGAGCAGATGACCAATCAAACGAGCAGTCTGAAACCCGACTTTTTGCTCATATAGATTACTTTTACAAACATTTACCTCGTTATTTGACACATCAGCCTTGTTTAACATCAACATCCGACGTGCAGGAGCATTTTTCACTGGGATACGTGCATGCATGCGACACTTTATGCACATGTGGTGATTTTTCAATCTAAGGAAATGTTGGCCTGCATTGCTGCAACAACCGACGACACGGCTGGCCGCATTGAGCCACACAGAAGCATGAAGCAGTGCAGTGCTAACACTGTGTTTTTATATCATGCTCTACACTCACTGCATGATCAGATACCTCAGGAGTCAGCCTGCGTTACAGTAAAAACAGTTTTGACTTATTTAAATGAAAAGTCCGGACAAAAAATATTTGAGTTCACTGGCTCTCAAGAAAATGTCAGAATTATTAATAATGAGTAAATCATTTCACACTACTGCACTTCAAGATAGCTGAATAAAAAACTGCTGCACTTGAAGCTACTGCTGTATGACAGTTTTATCCTTGAAGACAGTGAATGCATACATAAAAAAGAATTACATAACAAATTGTACTGAGTGCCGCTTACATCTTCATATCAATCATTTTTATAGTTGAATTCATATCATCTTCATGTCATCTTCATGTCATCTTCATGTCATCTTCATGTCATCTTCATATCATCTTCATGTCATCTTCATATCATCTTCATGTCATCTTCATGTCATCTTCATGTCATCTTCATGTCATCTTCATGTCATCTTCATGTCATCTTCATATCATCTTCATGTCATCTTCATATCATCTTCATGTCATCTTCATGTCATCTTCATGTCATCTTCATATCATCTTCATGTCATCTTCATGTCATCTTCATGTCATCTTCATGTCATCTTCATGTCATCTTCATATCATCTTCATGTCATCTTCATGTCATCTTCATATCATCTTCATGTCATCTTCATGTCATCTTCATATCATCTTCATGTCATCTTCATGTCATCTTCATGTCATCTTCATGTCATCTTCATATCATCTTCATGTCATCTTCATGTCATCTTCCAGAGTCACAGACCACACAGAGATGAAATCATTCAAACCGGCTGTACGAGTGTCGGCAGTAGTTTTTGGCTGTATATGGAAACCTTTGAGGCGCTCACAACACGTCAGTGTGACTGTGTATTTCAGGCAGTGAAGCAGACAGTTAACAGTTCAGTGTCACGCTCAAGAACGTATGACATTTGACGGACACGGTGACTGCTGTGAGGTCAGGGCTGTGACCTTTTGTTCATAAATCAGCCTTTAGCCACCTCGTCCCATCCCTCCATCTTCAGCCAGTGTGCAGCTGTTTACACGATCCTCTAAAATGTCTGCTCGTCTGCTAATCTGCTTACAGATGACATGTTAGTGTGAACATTCTGAGATATGGCAGCTTCAAGCAGTCTCTGTTAACTGTGGAGCACCTCCTCTTTCAGGTGGCTTTGTTGTTGGCACACAGTTCATTAGCTAACTGGACACATGTGAGGATGACAGTGGCTCATGCTGAAAGCTCCAGAAAAACTAAATGACGTGAAACAAAGAGGGACAACTATCTGATGGATTTTTATGGATTTATTATTTTTTTCATCATATAAATTAATTAAAATTAGCTGCACCTTCACCAGCTGTAACATTAATGCATCAATAATTATAATCCAGCCGTTCACTGTTTCTACACTGTGGTATTAATACTTTTGTCCAGAACTGCAACAGGACAAATGTGTGGCCTCGTTGGTTGTGGTTTAATGTCTTTATGTCGGCCAGAACAAAACTCAGAGACGGCGGCTACACTCACAGTTTCATGACTTTTGGCTCAGACTGCTTTCTCAGTGAACAGCTGATTTACTAAAATGAAGCAAGTGAATACAATTTAGTTAAAAGCTGTAAAAACTGTGGAAGCTGTTCACCAAATGTCTAACTTTACCACAGTGTGTGTGTGTCTGTGCACAAGCAGACCTTTAAAATACAGTGTTAGAGCATGTTATGGACAATAAAGCAGATGTAACAGATGGTGATGGGGATAATGGTGATAATTTAAGTGTTGTACCATTATAAAGCCTTTCTCCTAGATTATTTTCTACAAACCAAACATGGTTCATGATCTAAACAGACAGAAAACTCTCTTTGTTTGCTCCCAGTCGGCAAGTTCTCCTGTTCACATTACAGTTTCCACTCCGTCCTGCTTTTACAGGCTGCTGATGGCAGCAACGACTGAAAACGTGTCGGCACGGCGGAGATCACGACAGTTTAGAGGTTTAGATTTGGCTCACTGGTGATCTGCAAATATGTGTTGTTGGAAGTATCAAGAAAGTATGTTTTAAATATCACTTGACTCTTTGACTCCTTTTCCACGTTGCCTCCATCCATCCATCAAACAGCGTTAGTCAGTCATTCAGTCCGACAGGGCGGTTTCTTCGAGCGTCTTTCCTGCAGTCAAAACATTTATCATGCTGTTGTTATTGCTGACAGACTTTTAAGAGTGTTGTTTAAAGTTGAAAACTTGCCTACATCCCTGGATGAACCTGGAAAACCTCCAAGGGAAGGTGCCCAGGAACATCCTGGTCAGTTGTCTGAACCACATCAACTGGTTACGTTCGACATGACGGAGCAGTGGCTCTACTCATGACCACATATGGAGGTTAGACTGTAGACTGACTGGTAAATTGAAAGCTTTGCCTTCTGTCTCAGCTTTCTCTTCACCACAACAGTCCAGTATAACAACCGCATGCAGGCACTGCACCAATCTGCCTGACCATCTCACCCTCCATTTTAAATTCCTTTGGGGATTTTCTGGGCACGTCCAGCATGTTCCCAACTCGTCAAAACTTGGTTCTACGCTTCAAACTATGACACTGTAGTGCAACCTGCAACATCTAGTTAGACCAGGGGTCTTCAACCAGGAGTCCACGACCCCTAGGGGGTCCACAGAGGTACTGCAGGGGGTCCGCCAATTTTTGTCATAATAATTGACAATTTTCACCAAAATAATGGTGAATGAACGTGAGGGTGCAGATAACTGAGAAACTACAAACGGCGGAGGCATTTGCACTCCAATTGCATGAATCAGTGGACATGTCCAAAGAGAAACATTTTTAAGCTGTCTCATATTGGTTAGGTTTAGGAAAAGAGTCTGGTTTGGTGAAAATAAGCTTTCTTCATACTACGTCACCTGAGTTCAGAACCTGATGATGTTACAGGGGTACCTATGGCATTGTTTGAAGCATATGGCCTCTGACCAGGCTGCAGTATTTGACGAGCTGGGAGTGGGAGCAAGCCAAACTGGTAGGAGACCTCTGGTTCGACCCAGAACACATTGCAGAGATTAATTTATATATCTCAGCTGGAAATCGCTGCTAGGAAGAGCGACTTCTGGATTACATGGCCCAGCCTGCTGACACCATGACCCCGCCCTGGATAAGCAGCAAGAAATGGGTCCAGATCTAGAACAAGGCTGTTAAAACCCAAGTAAAAGTCAGTTTAAACCAATCTGTTTCTTACATGGCATGCATGAACATGGCACCATACGACAGCAGAGCACAATAAATAAGACAGAACAATGTTCCCAAACTGAACCCTCACACCACAGCCACAGTATTTTCCACGTTTATAGCTCAGTCTGCTGAAGTGTTGCCACTTTCTCGCCTGTTCCTCTTTGTCTTAATGGCAGAGTTTGATGATTTCTCCCCAGGATCTCATGCAGTCACATTCAGTTAATATTTCCTCACACTGGGTCTTTGTGGGTGAGTTGTCTGCACCATAAAGGACAGACAGATGAATATGAGGTCATGATCTCACCGGAAGCTCTGCCTCTCCACTCCGACAAGATAATCAACACCTCTGCAGGTGCTCTCACCTCACAAAGTATAAATTAAGCGTCAGCTTCAGGCTCCATTCATGTTTTTGTGTGTTTGAACATTTATGGCCTCATATACACACAAGCAGGAAAATGATTGGCCTTCACGTTCTCTGTTTGTGTCTGTAGATGTCACCAAAAGTTTGCGTTATATAACACCTCATTTGCATCTTTAAACATAACATTTTTAGAAACTTCTAATAGAAAAATGAATTGTCTTAATGCATGCAATCATCTGGGGAAGTCTCATGGTGGTTCACCTGCAGTGTCTTCCCACATGTGCACTGCTGGTCTGGGAGTTGGGGCTTAAGACTCTGTGTATGTTCGAGTGTGATATGTTTGTTTGCTTGTGTGAGTCACTGAGCGGAGCAGCTTAATGACATCCTATAGCTCACAGTTAGAGATTTAACCACAACCCTGTCTGACACTCCCCCCCCTCTCTCTCTCCCCTTCAGTAAACCTTTCCAAATTACAAGGGCAGCAGGGAATCACCCAAAAATAGCCCTCGGTCCGTCCTCTTCCTCCTCCTCAGCTTCAAGCTGATTTTACCCAACAGCACTAACATAAAGCCGTTCAGAGGGGGGGCACATAACACTGTATCCTGTGAAAAACCTCACATCTCCAGAGCAGTCAACCTTGTAGAAAGTGTAAAAGCTTGTTGAGGCAAACTGTGAGCTAAGTCCTGACGTCTGAAAGTCGCTTCACCGCTCCCAGCAGAGCGCCGTCGTCCCATCTTTTGTTTGTTAGTCAGTCGCTGCTGCTGTCAATCAACCAATCAACAGGCCTGGTCCTTATGAACAAAATGAACTGTCTCATTCTTCGAGATACCTCAGTTCATAAAATTATTGTTATTCATGATGTGTGACCTTTACTTCTTGATTTTTAGGCTGTAAAAATATCAGTTCATATCTTACATCTCATTCATCTGCATGAAGCCAGTCTGGCAGCACAGCAGGTGTAATAATGCGAGGAACTACAGGTCAACACGTTCTCACCCCCAACTCGTCATGAACCGCTTCACAGTCAAGTTAGCAACGATTAATATGCAACATCTGGTTAGACTTTCAAAATAAAGCTTTAGAAGAAACATTTCACATTGTATGAGTTTAATTCTGAATTATAAAGTTAAACAGTCTTAGGCAGGTTAAGGCCACAAAGAAGACACAGATTCCTGGTAGACTTTAGATTTTGTAGCATGAATGGAATATTTCCTTCACAATCACAACAATAAAAATAGAACAGCTGCTGCAATGACTTTACAGAGATGAAACTGACAAACCTTCAAACTCACAGATTTGTTCCTCAAACTTCCAGGGTCACATTTCATTGTCAAACAACATGAACACACCGACTGCCAGTCTGTTTTCTGTCTGAATGCCCACTCAGATCTTTAATTTGGAGCTCAAGCTGAAAAAAATTTTCACAACATCGTTATGAATTATGAATTAATATGAACGGTCTCGACCTGATCTACATGGAAAGAGTCGAGGGATAACTTCTGTTATGATCTGGTGCAGAAATCAAACCTGTAAACATCTGTTTTATTTTCTTATAACACAACCTGTATGTTCAGTTCAGCTTTAGTTCACACACACACACACACACACCTGTGATGATGGTCCAACACCAGAGATATGAGGTTTCTGTCGGACCCTGTTCTGCTAGTTATGACTCACAAGAGGCCGTTTATGATTCAATGAGGCCGTTCATGAGGACGAACGGCGGCTAAAGGTGGATTTCACACACTCGGTCCTGACCTGGTTGTTGTCAGCTGACACTTCTGTCTCCCAGTGTGTCATTATAGATAACACACACACACACACACACACACACACACACACACACACACTCAAACTATCAGAGCCCTTTCCATGAATAGCCCTCTATAGCACACAGATCAGATCTACATCAGACATTGTTGGCTGGATGATGTCGATGGAAAGGCATGTTTGTGGTGCAGAGAGAGAGAGAAGAGGAAGGAGTAAAGATTATAAAAGAGGCATGAAGAGTGTGTGTGAGGGAAATATCTGGGTCAGAACTGGATAAAAAGAACAGAGAGGAAGTGGAAGTGAGAGGGCTGAGTGATGGAGTTAATTCTCCTGTGTCAAAGTCTGCAGAAGTTCACAAGTTTCATTCAAAAATGATTATCTGAGCTCCTCCTGTCCACATGTCACAGTGCCTTTGAGCAAGACACTGCTCCCGATGTTCAGGTGAACACCAGGCGACCGCAGACCTCCTTGATAATGTAACAGTATCACATTTTGATGTTCTGGCCTGCACTTTTAATAATTTGACCATTTGGTTTGGAAGAATCATGATTTGTCAGTTTGGCATGGCAGACAATACAAAATACTACACTACCCATGAGGCTTGGCTCCCATTTCTGTGGAGAAGAAACCAGTGGGACACATAAATCGGAGCATTAGTGAAGCGAGGTTTGAATTAGTCATTGCTGCTGTCATGAAGTAGTTCAGCTCTGTGATTGGATGGTTCTTGTGTCTGAAACCGTTATGTACACATCTGTGTAACTCAAAGTGTTCCAACGAACGGCTCCTTCCAATTCACAGCTCTACTTTTCATCAGTCCAGAACAACAGTAGCCCAGCTGACGGATAGGTATGGGTCAGACGGACGGTGTATTTTAGGAACGTTCCTGTGGACAGGCTGCAGCCTGTTGTGTGAATCTCAAACAGGTTTTTAAACCACAGGATCCTCAATCACAGGCTGATGTCTGTGTGTTTTTTTTCACAGTCGACTGAGGAGAAATTTTTAGTTACTTTGAACAAGTTTGTCTCCATATTGTCCTTGATCACACAATGTGCTGCGGCTCAAGGCCACAGAGGACGAGTGTCTTTATTTATTTTGCTGCAGTAAGAGCAAGAAGGTTCTGGGTTCAATTAAATTTTATTCAAATAGCGTCAAATTATAACAGCAATCTCATGACTTTGCATATACAGCAGGTCTAGACTGTACTCTTTATGATATTATCAACAGAGACTCAACAATTCCCACCATGAGCAAACCCGGCGACAGTGGCGAGGAAAAACCTTGACCAGAACCCGGGTCATGGTGGACGGACATGTGCCAAGGCTTGGTTTGGTTTATACAGCCTGTTGCTACTGTGAATATTTGATAGGATCCTTCTCAAACACTTAGAGACTCCAGGTTGTCCATGAGCGGTTGGAGGGGAAACTGCAGGTAGTCTTCATAACCTTTAGCGAAGAGCTCATAGGCATTGGGTGTAGGCCAGTTCTGGTTGAGGTATTCCAGGTGTACTGCAGGTAGGATCAAGAAGAAGTCCTTCTCAGTGTGGCGACTGGTTCCTGTGAAGAACTGGGCCTCCAACTAAGATATTTTGCTGATGGGATTTTGACAAAACAGGGAAGTCCTTCTTATTAGTTAGGAAGTTGCTGGTTGGAAGTATGTCTTCTCATTGTGGGATTTGCTGGGAATCCCCCGATCTGAGTACCTGCAAGACGAGGAAGCCCGTAGTGGGCATTTTTTGTGGAGTTTGCATGTTCTCACATTGTCTGCATGGGTTTTCTCCAAAGACCCAAATTCACATGAGTTACACCATGTTAGCGTGAACAGTTGTTTGTCTGCACATGTTAGCCCTGTGATTAACTGGCCTGTCCATGGCGAACCCCACCTCTAGCCCAGGGTCAACTCCAGGCCCGCTGTGACCCTGCAACGAATAAGCTCTTATAGATAATGGATGGACAAAATGAATGAACAAGCTTTGTTTACATGTGACTATAATGAAATCACGAAACACTGCTAACAGCTTGTTTTGATCTCATGAAAATATATTTATATTCACACGCCACAGAAAGGAACTCCTACATCGTCTCTTAACGTTATTTACAAGTAAACATGTAATTAACTGTAAATGATACTTCTTTTTTATAATGTGTGTTAATGTCAGCCTTATGAGCCGTGTCGACAGTTCATTAGCTGTTTGTACACTCTTTTACACCAAACTTCCCTTTTGGGGATCATTAACATATAGCATTGTTATTTTTTAATTGGATTACATTTACACCCTCTCAGGTGTTGACACTGTGACTGCTCTCCTCATTATCTCTGCTGTCACTTCTTCTCATAACTTTAAAAATCCTTTTGAATATTCAGGACCTGTTTTTTTATTTCACGTTTTCAGACAGAACCAGCCAGTTTCAGTTCATCGAGCTGAGTTTCATGTTGCAGTGTCATTAAGTTGTATTGTTTTGTCAGAGGAAAATGACACCAGGTCACATCTGATCCTCAGATTTTCGTCCTTTTGTTTTGTTAATATCAAGTTTCTATCAGATTTGTGAACATTTGCGTCAGCACATCAAAGTTCAGCTTCAAATGCAACCTTGACACACGGGAGGACACACAGCCTCGCACCAGCCCGCCAACATGTTTGCCTGTTAGGAAAAAAAAGGTAACGAGACGTATTTATGGTCTGAGCTGACACCAGGATAACTAACTATCTGTCTGTTGTTACCGTGACACCACAGTGCATTACAAAACATGCACTGGGACCAGTATAGCACACACACACACACTAAGCTCATGAGTCAGAGTTCACCACCTGTTGCTTTTCAGTATTCTTAGACAGATATGAAGAAGAAAAATGGACTGAGGTGATGAAACATGAACTACATGTTGGTGTTGGTTCATTCACGTTTTTAAGTTTTATGAAACTTGTAATAATTCGGTTCATTCTGCAGCTCATTTTGGTGGCTGTGGTTAATTTAATGAATTCAAATTGTTTACATAACAACTGCACATTATGATTAAATTGGACATGTTTGGCCTACAGTATATGGCCTCAATAATCTACCATAAAGGTTTGGTTTTTTTACTGGATATTTGGTTGTAGAAAGCTTGTGATGTAGTGACTAATGTTAAACACAAGGTGTAGCGGGTGAACTAAAGGCTAGCGTGTTAGCCAGTTGAGAACATACCTTCCCTCCTGACATTTTGTTCTCAGGATTTTTTAATCAAGAGTTTAATTTAAAAAAAAACAAAAAAAACTTCAATAGCCAACACAGGAAGTACCACAAACTGCAGTTCCTCTAACGTCCACTTGAGGCTGGCTCCAGAAGTGAGTCAGTCTCCATAAGTCCCCATGTTCAAATGTCCAACTTCACAGCAGAAATAAACATGTTTACAGCCTGGTACAAAAAACAGTTTTGGTCTCTATAGCTAATTTCCCCGTTCATGACAACTGTACTGAGGGTGAATTTATATACAACTCACCTGTTCAGATTATATTAAGGCTTAAAGTTATGCAGGATTAAGAGCGTGGACGCTCACATCATCAAAGCTGCAATCCCAACTGTCACTAGATGCTGCTTGCTGAGATTGTTAACATTTGGTATAACCCCAGAGGGAGGTGTGTTACCTGTCAGGAAGTTTTTTGTAGAGGCCCCCTGGTGGCGTGTTTTTGCTGTGTCTGTGCTGCCTGAAATGTTTAAGTAAAGCCACAAAGAACTCTGCTGCTGCAGCCCTGTGTCCTCCTTTGACAAATGCTGATTCACAATGTTCTACTGCTAAATCCTCAACTACTGCACACAGACAAGCTCTTAAAATAGAAATACCAACACGAATATCAAAGCAAGAATGCAGTGCCTCTTTAAAGTCCTTTAATCCTCATCATGTCTGTCTTATCGTCCCCACAGCTGATTGGCTCAATCATTGGTCGCCAGGGCACCAAGATAAACGAGATCCGGCAGGTATCAGGGGCTCAGATCAAGATCGGCAGTCAGATCGACAGTACCAGTGACCGTCACGTCACCATCACCGGCACACCGATAGCCATCAACCTGGCTCAGTATCTGATCACTTCATGGTAAGCATCTAAACTACAGGGAAGTATCAACTGGGGAAGTTTCATGGTGATATCTTTGAGATCACCTGTAGAGTCTCAAAAATTGTATGCAAAAATCTTATAATCCAGATGTTTAAAGGTCTTTTTTTCCAAATTAGATTTGATTCATAAAAACGTGGAGAAAAATGGATGTTGACAGTATTTTCTGATTTATGGAGTGATAAAAAGACAGATGAACTTTCCTCTGTAAAAACCTTTGACACTTTTTTAATGAATATTCAGTCTGTCAAGTTTTCCCCCTGAAATCATGTCACTTCATGTCGTCGGTGAGAAAACTTTATTCAGTGCAACCACATTCAGTCAATACTGTTAAAAACTGTTCATTTTAATAGTTTAGCCAAATCGTCTTGAATCAGGTGACAGAGATGAATTACACCTGAGACCAGACACATAAAACTCTACACACAGAGACAGAAATGTGCAGACGCATTCGTTTTGTCAGATTTAATAAGCGGTGTGTGTGCACGTTTCTGTCTTATTAACCTCACTGTGAACTGGACGCGCATGCACGAGCTTCATTTCCACTCCAAAATGGACACTCGCTGAGTCAGCTGTTTACAAATCAATACACCGCCTGATCCACCAGGCCTCAGAACATGTGACAATAACAGAGCTATTTACAGCCAGTAGAGGAGGACGTACTCAGATCCTACCAAAGTAAAAGTATGAACGCCACACTGTAAAAATACAACTTTGCTAACAGCCAAACATCAACAAGGTCACCAACAGCAGACATAGCAGCCAGCTAATATTACTGACTAGTCCAACAGCAGTCAGCCCAGCTCGGCGTCTGTCTTTCAGCCTTTTATTTCACCAAGCTCTCACCAACCACTAAAAGTCAGTCCCAGATTTACTCGCCGGAAAACCTCCTCTTTTTCTTCCTGGTGGTCCAAAACACCCGAGCTCACAGTCCGGGCAGCCCGGCTAACAGACTGAGCATTATCAAACAGCAGCTATAGCCTCACTGAAGAGTCATTCCTGTATCTGTGTGTGTGAGTTTAGCCACCGTTGTTCCCCTTTAGAAGACCAGCAGCAGGTCCTGAGTCTGCTGACTCAGATTATGAAGGTTTCTTTCGCCTCAGAGTCACTGAAGTAAATTTTCAGAAGCCATTTGACTTTAATCTGGTTAATTTTTCATTTAGTTTTGGTCAAAAACTGCTAAAAGTTATATCTAATTTGCATACTGGATGAAAAATATTACATTAAATTTTTGCATAAGCAAGTCCAAATTTTCTGCAGCAGTAGAAAGCCATCAAATATCGTTAAATGCCTCTTAAACAAAGATAATTTATATTTATTTAAATTTTATTACAGCACTCTTTTGTGCAGCGCATGCTTCATGTAGTTCGTTCGCAGGATGTTTCACATGAGAATCATTACATGATAAAAAAGAAATGAAGCTCTACGTCTATCGCAGAGAACAAGTTAGTTCCTCCTTCGCTCAGACGTTTAATCAGACTCTCGAGACTGCCGGGCAGATTTAATACAAGTTACCACGACCATGAATATGCAAATTCATGATTGGACTCTGGAGGAAATTGATATTTCACTCACCACTCTTCCTGCCACTGACAGCGAGGAGAATAGGTTGGACAAATCACACACACACCCGGGTCAGCCTCATTCAGACTGAAATGTCGGGTCAGGGAGGTGAGAGACCGACTGAGACCAGGATCCACGACAAAAACGCTCTTCAACGTTATAAACGTTATATATGTTTGAAATCAGTCAACAGACAGATCTCTCAGTGGCTGACCACAGAACAGAATGACGTGTGTGATCTTCTCTTTGGGAGATTGTTGTGCTTCATGAATATGAAAATAAATTCTGAACCACAGTGGGCTCATAGACTCTGACCTCCTGTTGTGATAATCAAAGCAACTTTCTTTAATGAATATAATTTATGGTGCTGTTAGATCGCCTCATTAATACAGGTGCAGCACGTCGGTGAAGAAACAGTGTAGTGTAACTAATGCACTAATATGGACTGAAACAGAATATTTTATAAAAATAAACGTCTGACTTTTACATCCGAGGCCGTGCTTCACCATTATCATTGGTGCCAGCAATGCAGAGCGTCTCACGTGATGCTCATGACTCCTGACAAAATAAAAATAAAAGTGTAGTTTGTCACAGTTTGAGGCCCAAAGAGGTCAAATGAAACAATAATTCACAAAAATTAAAGAAAAGTGAATAAATAAATACAGATTTGTGCATCAGAACATTTTCTTATTTCCTCTTAACGATCTCACAACCCACCTGGTGACCTCTACTACTGATGCTTTGATGCACCAGCATTAATCTAATACAGTTATATAATACTAGAAGTAATTTTGTATTTTAAATACAGAAGAATTCATAATGTAGGACTGCTACTGATAATTTCTACATTGTTGTACTGGTACTTTTTACTTTAAAGGATCTGAGTACTGTAATTTTTACTGCATTAAATCAAAAAAAGTCGAGTAAAACGTGAGAGAGATCGAAAAACGAGGGAAAATAATAATAATTGTATGAAAGTTCCAGTGATGACAAGTGAAATGATTCAGTCTGTTTTTTTCTTTTTAGTTTAACTCCATCACAGAACAGCGGTTATTAAAAGTAACTTTGATCAAAGTAAACCAACACAGTGTCTTTAGGATGCAAATTATTTTCTATAGCTATTTTTAGACTTCGTTCAGTGCATACGTATATGTGAACCTGTCCACATCAAACGTGTCGTTATTGTGAACAAATCATAGTTGGTGGTGTGTGAAGCGTTACGTCTTCAGTATGGAGGCGATACGAAGGTGTGATACAGAGAGGGTCAGTAACAGAAGAGCTTTGCCCTGGAGCCTCCGTGATATGTTAATCTACTGCAGCTCGACATCTCCTGACCTGTTTCACTCACATATCTGCACCAGCTAAGATGATATGTTGACACTAATTCACAGTTACTCTCTCAGAATAGCGCGTTTGCTTTGTGTGAGAGGCCGAGCGCTCTCATCTGAACGTGACTCCCAAATATCTGCTGATGATTATTCATGCCTTGGAGTGCTCTCTCTCTCTCTCTCTCTCTCTGTCTCTCTCTGTCTCTCTCTCTCTCTCTCTCTCTCTCTCTCTCTCTCTGTCTCTCTGTCTCTCTCTCTCTCTCTCTCTCTCTCTCTGTCTGTCTCTCTCTCTCTCTCTCTCTCTGTCTCTCTCTCTCTCTCTCTCTGTCTCTCTCTCTGTCTCTCTCTCTCTCTCTCTCTCTCTCTCTCTCTCTCTCTCTGTCTCTCTCTCTCTCTGTGTCTCTCTCTCTCTCTCTCTCTCTCTCTCTCTCTGTCTCTCTGTCTCTCTCTCTCTCTGTGTCTCTCTCTCTCTCTCTCTCTCTCTCTCTCTCTCTCTGTCTCTCTCTTCGTGTGCAATCAGGGAATCTGTCAGACACAAACTCTCCTCCACATTGTGGAGAGAGAGGAGCCACGACTGTGGAGAACAACGAGTGTTTCCATTTGGCTGATATATCACAAATTCAAATAAAATCCCGTCTTTCTAAGCAGCCTGTTCTCACTCCCATGTTCAGCAAATACTTCACGTGGTCAGTGGCCCTACACTTCAAACTGACGCTGTAGGAAACCCTGTAGCATCATTTCTGGATGCGTTCATCTGGCATGTTTTCAGATCAGGTGATGTAGTTTAAAGAGTCTGCAAATTGAGGAGGATGGAAGATTGGTGTTCATGTCCTGTTTGAAACCAAAAATCAACATTGACCTCCTTCAAAGGTTGTAGTAATGTTAGGCTTCTAACATTATTTAACATTGCAGACTTATTTAACGTAAAATAATACGTCATTCAAAGTAAACCCCCCAAAAAAGTAAAATGTTTCTTAGCACACTCACAAAACTTTTTAGGCCACATATGCATTTCAATTACATCGAATATTTCCATCCATTTGAATTATATTGTTTTAATATAAATTAACTAACTAAAAAATTATCCAATAAATTCAAAAGGACTGCATTCATCTTCACTGTTGGGTTTGGACAAACAAATTGTCTTTATTAATATTGAATGCATAAACCTGGTTACTGCTACACTGCTGTGTAGTGGAAGCACATTGAGTTTATTAGTTAATTTATATTAAACCTATGTCATTCAAATGGATGGAAATTTTGTGATGTAATTAAAATGCATAAGTCCTGTATTTTGGCCAAAACATTTTTCTGAGTGTACTCAGTGGCACATGAAGCAAGAAAGTTCAATTTCTGGTTATAAAATTACCCCCGATCTTCTGCATCGTGTGGCACAAAGAGCAAATAGAGAATCAATGAAGATGAAATGATTTAATCCTGCAGCTCTTCTAGACTTTACAAGTTTTATTGGATTGTTGTTTCTGTTTGAAAAATGTATCCGCCATTTTATGATGATGGAAAAAGTTTTTTTGGGTCATTGCGCATCAAGTGACCACTACGTCAAATTGTTCTTCATGGGTGCTTACACATTTTTGAAATGTCTTGATGTGTTGTCAGTTAAACAGACAAATGCTTAGATACTGGTCTATAAAGAAATAAGTATTATACTGATTGTATTTTAGGATGTGGTCAGTTTGTGAGCTGTTAGCTGGTCGTTCATCCGTACATGAGCAAACCTGAAAATAAAACATGACTGTGTGTTTTTCAGCTAAAAGTTCATCACATCCACAACAAATGCTTCAGTTGAACTGAGTTTTTAGTGAGATATCGACTCTTTGTTCCAGTTTAATGCTGCGTTTAGCTTGAATTAGAAACACAGGTAGCAGAAAAGCAGCATCCTAAAAATGTTTCAAACGCTCCCTGAAAGTAAGCTGTGATCTACATCTGGATAAAGAAATACACAGCGACGCTGGGTGTAAATGAACTCAGAACACATGTGGGGCCAGTTTGGCTCAGATTCAATCAAATCTCAGCCAGGTGTGAAAAAACACATCTGTACATCTGCCCAAAAGATAAAATACTCTCCACATGCTGGAAGGTGACCTTTCCATCTCAAGCAAGTCGACTTCTTCTTCAAAATAAGTCGTCTATTTTGTAGATGGAGACCAGTCACAGTCGAGAGACATGAATGATTATGAATGCCAGGTGTACAAAGGCCTGTGATCAGATGTTACAGGAGTTTATGAATGTTCTGACACTCTTCAAAATGAAATGAAGGTGCTACGAAAGATTTACAGAAATGGTCTTTTAGAGAGTTAAAGTTTCACTCCCTTTTTTAAAGGCTAGACTAAAACAAAACGCTCCCTCTGGGTTGGAAGTGAGTTGCTGCCCCAAGCGAAGGAGTTCAAGTATCTCGGGGTCTTGTTCACGAGTGAGGGTTGGTGCGGCGTCTGCAGTACTGTTCAGAGGTTCAGAGGGAGCTGAGCCAGAAGGCAAAGCTCTTGATTTTCCAGTCCGTCTACGTTCCAACCCTCACCTATGGTCATAAGCTTTGAGTAGTGACCGAAAGAGTGAGATCGCGGATACAAGCGGCTGAAATGAGCTTCCTGCAACAGGTGGCCGAGCTCAGCCTTAGAGATAAGTTGAGGAGCTCGGACCTCCGGGAGCTCGAATAGAGCCGCTGCTCCTTCGTGCCTTCCTTTGGAGGTGTTCAGGGCACGTCCGACTGGGAGGAAACCCCGAGGCAGACCTAGAACCAGCTGTAGGGACTGTATAACCTGTCCGGCCTGGGAACGCCTCGGGATCCCCCAGGAGGGGAAGGACTTCCAAAACGAACCTCCAAAACCTTCTGCCACTGCAACTGGACCCGGGATAAGAGGAAGAGAATGGATGCAAGAAGCTGAAATAGTTCAATGATCCAATGATCCTGTTAGCTAACATGCTAACAGGATGTGGAGTGAGACTTCAACTCTCTAAAACTTTTATTTGTTTTTTTTCTGTTTTGGTACAAAAAGTTTTTTTCTGCTTCTTTTCTTTCCTGTTTTTGAACGAGCATCGTCTCTTCCATCCTAATATATCTATAATGGTTTTGTCCCCTCCTCCCTAAGCCCCTTCCCAAGCCATCACCCCAACTTATACAGCACATCCCCCATCCGTACAGCGAACCCCCCTACAATAATCTGTTGCAACCTCCAGCAAAACACACCTGTCTTATGATTTGAGTTTTGTCAAATTTCCTTTGTTTCATTTTTATTCTCCAAAATATCCGTTTGTTTATTTGTTTAGGTTTAATTTTCTTTTTGGTTTAACATGTCTTTTATTTAACCCTCTAACCCTTCTCCATCCAAAACTCCCTCTCCCTTACCCCTCTCCTTCCCTCCCTCCCTCCCTCCCTCCACCCTTCGTCCCTTCCCTCCACCTCCTCTTCCTCCCCTCCGTCCTCCCTCCCTTCCTACCCGGTCCCTCCCCTCCTCCAGTTTAGAGACCGCCAAATCCACCGCCCAGTCCTCCTCCATGCCGTCTCCCGTTGACCTGACCATGAGCTTCACCCAGCCCGCCCCCCCTGCCTCCGCCTCGTCCTCCTCCTCCTCCCCCCTGGCAGCGATGGGTGCCGCACTGCCCCACGCTCCCATCCTGGGCGCTCCCTACGCCCTCCCCCTCTCCAGCCTCCTGGGGATGAAATCCATCCCTTACCTGGCACTCTCCACCCCTCCCGCCTCAGCAGCGGCAGCAGCGGCGGCTGCAGCCGCTATCGGGGCTCCCATGTTACCGGGTTCGATGCAGACGGCAGCGACGGCGGCCGTTCCGGTTCAGGCTCACGCGGCAGCGGCCCTGGCGTCCTACACGGCAAAGATCTCGTCCTCAGCCAACGGGATGAAGAAGCCGGAGAGACAGAAGTTTGCGCCGTACTAACAAAGGAGGTGGAATGAAAGTTTGCATCAGGTAGCTTCTGGGAACGAGTCTGGTTTTTAGATGGAAGGGCAGTTTGATTTTCCTTTCTTTTACTTTCTCTGTTCTTCTTACGGTTTTCTTTCTCTGCCTCTCCAACTCTTTATTCCTTTCTTCTTGACCGCTCAAAAATATCAAAGTGGGATCATTGGAACATGCACGATTTCAGATGTGTTGACTTGGAAGCCGAACAGTGCAAATAAGCTTTTTTTCACTGGTTAGTCCAAGCCGAGCCGAGCCGAGCCATGCCGTGAACGTCTACAAGCAAACCTTGATGACGCGTTCGAAGTGTGCTGGTCACAAAACGCAGAAATGACCCTTTCAGACACAATGCGATTTGTGGTGCGCTCGCCACTCTGTGGCCAAACTTCAACCTGGTTGGCCCGGTGGCGCGCTGTGCTGTCGGCCACATTGCAATCAGCTTCAGTGTGCAGTGTTGGTGCGTTGTGTCTGAAATGGCCATCTGACAGCTTCTCTTTGTACTATTCCTCCCCGCTACATTTAAAAGTGACCTGCTGACCAATAGTCCAGAATGTGACCAGATTAGACCTGTTTTTATTGAGGACGAGCGTCACTAACGAAGCTCTCCTAACTTGGGGACAGTTATCACATTTCCTTTCACTTTGTAACATTAAAAGCCTCCCACCAATTCGCCAGTGGTGAGCTTTTAATGTGAAGCAGCAACGTGAGAGAGCAGTAAACAATCATATTAGGCTGATATGTGAAAGTACAAAAGATTCAGATAGAAGCGAGTCGCCACCACGGCTCGGTACAGTGCGACTAAAGAGGACTGACTTTCTCAAACAGCAACTAAAGTGGCGACATGAATCCTGGTTCTGATTCCATATGTTGCTAAATAAGAAACTACAAAAAAGAAGTAGTCATTTCCTCTGCAAACTCTTACAAACAGCCATAATTAACTCTGAACCTGCTGCCAAACTCCGATGTTGACCGATGCCAGTTAAGGAGGAACTCTTTGACACCACTCTGCAGTGGCAGTGGCTCAGAGATGCTGATGTCAGACAGAAGATAGAAAGACATAACGGGACACAAGCATCATGTTTGTGTTTCAAAATAAAAAAATTTTGAGTGCTCAAACAGTCAAGCGAGTTTGACGAGGACATTAAAAAAGACAAAAATATCCAGCAGAGTTAGCCTCGTGGGATATTTTCCTGATTAAAATGTGCTAAAGTAGACAATCCTGTACAGCAGCTTTCTAAGGGCTGATGGTCTCACTGTATGCAGCTTTATTTTGGTGTTCATCGTTTCTTATGCGTCAAAGCTGCATGTTTCTGTGCAGATATTCACTGGTTTAATAAACCACTCAGGGTCGCTGACTCCTCGCTACTCCCCCCCCGAAACCCCTTTGTAGTTCTTCAACGCAGCCGTGCCTCTGAAAGTCGGCTCACGTGTAGCTTATGTCTCTTCTAGATTATTTTAGGCAAATCTTGGGAGATCCAGACAGACCAGCTGATGCCTTCATGTCTCTGCATGCAGTTTGTTGGTATGTTGCCCCCCGCCCAACAGTGGCTGACCACCCACCACCATGAGCACCTTGAGGTGTTCCCATGAAACAGGAAGCAGAGTCTGTTTACTTCCTTATTTGGACGTGTTTCCTGTCCAGTAGGGAGGGACTTGCATTTACATTAGCCAATAGCGAGTGTGCATTACAATCCACACCACTAGTGTCAGCGTCTACCTTCTAGTGAACAAAGCCAACCCGGGACTAAACACAACTTCCGAACCAGCAGTCAGCAGTATTCTAACAGTGAATACAGCAGTGTCCAGTCTAACAGTGAATACAGCAACAGAACCTCTGAACCAGCAGTGTCCAGTCTAACAGTGAATACAGCAGCCTACCGAGGTGGTTTTCTTGCCGGGTTTGGCTCCTGGCATCCCGGGCTGAGTCACATCAGTTAGCTACACGGCTGACCGAGCTAACCACAGTTAGCGCTTCACTACTTATCAATGTTTCCATCATAAAGTCTGTAAATCACCTCGGTACTGTAACGTTATTCCCTGTTTGTCTCAGATGCTGTGCTCCAACCCGGTTCAGTTGCCTGGTAACATTTAGCAGGCGTTTCATTGGATGTATAATTGATATATGCCAATGAGTCATGTGACTTCAATGTTCGTTTCCATCTTGCGTTAAGTTTGATGTACTTTCCATCAAACTTTTCTAATGCAGTACTTTAAAATATGTTGATGGAACACCAGTCATAGCTCAACATCATATTTTGGACATTGTGGATTCTAATTTAAGTTGGATGGTTTGTGATCCTACATTAGCATTTTTAGGGACAAAATATATATTCAAGACTCAGCTTCATCAGGACTGTGCATTCCTGTGAGTAAATAAATCACACGTGTTTTCATGGTAGTTTTCTACCTTTGAAAAGATCTGCTTCCTGGTTGAATTTAACCTTAAGATGGGGGTAAGAATGACTCGGGTGAATATACCATCAGGTCTGAGCAGAGACATAAAGAAAGCATCAAACAGAATAAAAACAGCATTTCTTCACATCGTCGTTTTCCAATAATCCCACTTCAAACTCTGTTTTGTTTGACTTTTATTCCGGACGTGTTTTCGGAGATCCGCCCTCATCAGAGCGACAGTTCGGAGATCCGGCGAGTGTTTGTAGCTACTGTATGATGATCCTGATATTAAAGGTTATTTGGGCCACAAAGCCTGTAAAAGCCATAGAGACTATTCAGCTTTTCCCTCCTCGTCTGTTTCCTGCTTCTCTTTTTGTCCCTTACTCTTTATTCTATTGTATACTCTCATATTTATTGACTAATATGAAATATTCCCTCAGAGAGTTTATATCACTGGTCACTAACACTGAGCTGAACAACTCGGCTTTTGTATACAATGATGTCTACTTGTATATGACTACTTCCTTTCTGCTTCCTGTCTGTTTTATTCTTTATTTTTATTTGTATAGTTTTTTGTTTTTTTAAACATACAACAGATTTAAAAAACGTCTTTTTGCGTTAACAGTCTGTATTTGTTTTTGTCACAATTCTCATTTAAAAAATGTCTTGTTTAAATTATTTTTTAACTTATTAAGAGTATTACATTTACAGTTTTAGAAAATATCTTTGTTTTCCAACATGGCTGCAGGTAAATACTGTAAAACTGTATGTGAGGTTTTTTTAGTTGTTTGAACAAAATTAACTTTTGTTTTTTGGGGAAAGAAAGAATAATTATCACTGTACCATTAATGCTAATAACCAGATGTTTTTTTGTTAGATTAATAGAAGTGTTTTCACTTGTGAGCTCAAACTGGACACACTCTTTCTAACTGGGGACGTGTTTTTAGATGTCTGTCCTGCTTCTCGACTTTCAGCATCCACAGAACTAGAATCAAGTAGAACGACCGCCTCCTGTGTTGTACAGAATGAAACCGTACATCATTCACGTTTTTCTCGATTTAAACGGACGCCACTCTGTGCTGCGGCTCGCCTGCAAGCTTCGGTGCCAATTTACCCGAAACACTCAAAACGTGATTCACTTTTGACTTTTGTTGTTTGTGCTCTGGTGAAAGGCGGTTTGAAAGCACGTCAGCGTTTTGTAAAGTAATCCCTCAGTCAGTGCGATTGATCAATAACCTTGTCAGCTTGATATCGGGGACACACTGTGATAAAAAAAAATCTGGCTTAACACATTTTAAATCACCTTTTTCCTTTAGATTCAAGGCACAATCCATCACTCACAATGTAATGGATGGGATCGACATGTTATGGTGTTTAAGCTCAGTGATACATCGAAAGCTGCTTTCAGGTAGAGATGGACACCCAGAACCTTATTAGCGTTTGTTTGTCTAATGTCTATTTGATTCATTCTTGTAAAGCACCAACAAAACTTCTGGAAATGTCCGTTTATTTCTTTCAGAACACTTTTACAAAGAGCCGAAATCCTTCACACAGCTCCTCCCAGTCAAAACGTCATTATAGTCAGTACTGTCCATCAAGTACTTCACTGAAATCTGAGATATTTGTACTTTACTTTCCATTTAATGTTCATTTATACTTATTTATTACATTTATCTGACCGTTCAGATTAAGACTTTGAAATTAAAAATGCAATCAGTTTATAAAACATTACTCACCGTTAAAGATTAATCCAGCACCTCCCAACATTTTTCAACCTGTGACTTGTTGTGGCCTCACATTTCAGAATCAGTTCCACAAAGACATTCCTTCTTGAAACTTCTCACATGGTTTCATCTCAGTTTGAGGCCTAAAAAAAAATTCAAATCCATCCAATCTCATTAATCATCTCACGACCGCCTCAGATTAATCTGGTGACCCTTTGGAGGCCCTACGAACTATAGGTTGGACCCCAGTAGGTCCCACTGCATGGTACGACTCGCCTTCCTTTTTCTTTTTTGGTTTTCTGTCTGCAAGAGTTGTGGATAGTATCGGGTACTTTACCCAAATTTGCCGCATTCAGCCTTTTCTGAAACAAAGTTTGTCTTCTCGTTGTGACAAACAGACGTCCCTCTGATGTCCCGTGTTGGTGGAGCGTTGAAGGAAGAAGGATTTGCACTCAAAATGCAATTGTAGGGAGGTGAAGAGAAAGTCTGTAACCATTTATCCTCATCAGGGTCCCGGTACACCCTGGACAAGTCGTCAGTTCATCACAGGGCACATAGAGACAATCAACCATTCACACCTACGGCCAATTTAGAGTCACCAATTAACCTGTTAAGGTTCATGTGTCTGAACCGTGGGAGAGAACCAAACAGCCGAGGTTCGAACCAGGAACTTTCTTGCTGTGAGGCGACAGTAAATTTACAAAAAGAACAATTACACAGAGTGGGAACCACACATACAGAGCAGAAAGAAAGAGAAATGTTTTAGGAGGCGCTGGATTATTTACACAATATTATCATATGTGTATTATTAACTTGACATAAATATTTAAGTTTTTAAATATCACAATAATCATAAATACTTGTATATTAAGACACCCCTAATGTAAACAAGGTATCTGCAGTGGTCTAAAACCAGCTGACTGCATGTAAAGTATTTGAAAGTAGCTCCACCTGGAGCCACTCCAACATTTGTACTGATATCATAACACAGAGCAGGGGTCTTCAACCAGGGGTCCACGACCCTTAGGGGGTGCACAGAGGTACTGCAGGGGGTCGGTCAACTTTATTGTCTGTTGTAATTGACATTGTAAATGAATGTGAGGGTGCAGATAATTGAGAAACTACAAACAGCAGAGGCATTTGCACTCCCAATTGGATGAATCAACGCACACCTCTTGGCATTTAATAACCAATAATAATAATTATGCATGCACTTTTAATCAGTCATAAACACATATAGGCTAATAACCCAGTATATAAATAGGTTAATATGGTGAAATAAAAGTTGAATAAAGTACATTTTTTGTCTCTCGTCTAAGACCCCCGAGTTAGAGTAGTACTACTACATACTTTAAGTTTTTGGTTGTAGGATTTTACATGCAGGACTCTCACTTCACTGTTGTAAAGAGTCCTTCTTCCACCACTGTTGCACATTGTTGCAACACTTTCAGATAACCTTGTGGACATTGATTCGGTGGTGATCGATTGGTTATTCTACTTATTGTAGTTCTGTGGCTCGTCTGTGTGTGTGAAAGAAGGAAGCAGAGTTTATTTTATCCAGATTTTTCTTGAGTTTTTGTTTTTTTTTACAAATAAACTGACGCTCAGCTCGGTTTGCCGTCCTTGCCGAAGTGTCGGAGACTAATGCTGCATGTTTGCTTGGCCTCACTAACACACACACACACACACACACACACACACACACACACACAAACAGACCTGTAAATACACACACAGAGATTATCTTGAAATTAACACACACACACTCTTACAGAAACACACAGGCCTCAGTCACTGCACTGACTCCTCTTCACTGAACTAAAAGCAATACTAAACAGAGCCGGATGAGTAGCTTCACATTGGCAGGCGGATATACGTGTGTGTGTGTGTGTACTTTTCAACTATAACGAATACATTCATATTTAACTCGATGGGTTGTCGGCGTGTAGACTTCTCTGTTTCTTTTCGTTTGTTTTTAAAGATAACGTGGAATATTAAACAAGCTCACTTATTTTTATAAAGTCAGAAAATCTTGTTGATGAACTGAACTGAACTGTGGACACCATGTTTAATCACTCATCCGTCGTCTCCACGCTCACCATTATTCATTTCTTTGTGTTTTTAAGTCTCCATTTGCATGAGTCTGACTTGAATTGATGTCTATGCAAAAACATCTCTGTGTGGTTCGGCTCGGTGATCCGAGGCCGGATTGGCTGTGCCGGTGCTTGTGAAGTGCAGCTGAAATGAAAAGGGCTACAGTGAGACTACGAGGGTCTGGCTCGCAATACATCTGCCCTTCTGTTCAATTCATAATTAGTTTACACATCTACAGAGGAGAGGTGAGAAAAACACTTTTCCTCACCACAATCTGAAAATCTCTGTCGTCATGGAGACAGTTGAGTTGTTATCACATGACACAGCATGGAGCACTGGTCACGTGACGACAGGCATTTAGAGAAAGATCAAAAACGCCAACGCCATCCTCGATAACAGCTGAACCGTCTCCATGGCAACCAAACCAAACTCCGTCCACCGATGAAGGCCGTTTCCATTTTTACTAAATGATTTTTTTTTTATGTAAAAACACTGTAAACATTTAATTTGCATGCACAGAAATCGAGAGTTGCAGCGTAACACGGCTAGAAAATGTAGCAAACGATTAGGGTTAAATATTTGGATATTTGGCATCCTTGCTTCAGAATCAGGCTTCAAAAATCCTCCAGCAGCTCAATTTGACCCAGAATCCCTGAAACTAAATGAATATCAGGAGGTAAGTTATTAATTTACGACATTAATAAACTCAGTAAATAAATAAGGCTGCAGTGAACTGAATAGTGAATTTTAGTCCAACCTTATTGAAGCTAAACTATGAATGAACACAGTGTTTGACTGAACTCTCATTAATGTGAAGTCCTTCACGGTTCCTGTGGACGTATTTTACTCGTCGAGTTCTTTGTTGCTGTGGAAACAAAAACAAGTCATGAGTTGTTCTTCAGGGTAAAATGTGCTGCAAGCTTCAGACCCTCGGGGCAGCGTGATGGAGGTTTCAGCAACACTGTACAAGACTTTATCGAACATAGAGAAGGAATTTACGATACGACGACGCTCTCATTCCAAGTTGTACTACAAATACACACGTAGCTTGTACTGCAGACAGATAAACGTCTAAAAAAATACATCCAAATACACGTTCACTCTGAACCGACTGCTGAACAAAACGAGTACGGTTATGAATATTGTATTGCACTTGAACATGAAAACTCCATTATGACAAGATATTCTCTCCTGAGTATGAAGTACTACCATCTTTGTGTTTTCATTTGGACTTCCCTGTGAAGATGGGGAGGTTAGCTCTTTGTATATCAGCCTGATGTGTTTGTGATTCTCTGTTTTCTTTCCATTCATGCCATGTTCTAATAAATAAAACACACACTGAAAATGCTGTTGACTGATTTGTGTTTTATCTCAGCAGATATGTGACAAGAGTTACAGATAAAACTCGTGTTTGTGCCTGACCAATGACAGGATAAAGAATGGGCAGAGCATGAGCGACGTCACCCGCAGGTTTCTGAAGCTGAAAATTATGCGGCGCTGGACGCCGCCATGTTGGATGTCCTGCTTCTTCCTCCTCCCGGCTAATCTAAAAATCAGCAAAGACGTGGATCATCGGTGCAGCTGAGGCGGGCTGAGTGACGCCTGGTTGGTCAATCAAAGCGTCCACGCTCTTAATCCTGCATAACTTTAAGCCTTAATATAATCTGAACAGGTGAGTTGTATATAAATTCACCCTCAGTACAGTTGTCATGAACGGGGAAATTAGCTATAGAGACCAAAACTGTTTTTTGTACCAGGCTGTAAACATGTTTATTTCTGCTGTGAAGTTGGACATTTGAACATGGGGACTTATGGAGACTGACTCACTTCTGGAGCCAGCCTCAAGTGGACGACAAGAGGAACTGCAGTTTTTGATACTTCCACATTGGCTTCATCTTACACAATGCATTTTATAAAATATGTTTTTAATGTCAAATATTTCAGATATTTATGTTATAACATTTGTAAATGTTGAAGTAGCAGGACATGAAAATATTCAAGTAAATGTACTTAGTTACTTTCCATGACTGCTGAGACATTCACTGACACGTGCATTCTGTCTTTTGCTCGTCTTTCAACGTACACAAATGTGTGTCTCCATCACACACACACACACACACACACACACACACACACACACACACTGCGAGCTGCCCGCCTGAGATGAAAGTGGCTCTTAGAATAAGAGCTTAGAGCTCAACAGCTGGTCAAATAACACACACACACACTGTGTGTGCTTGTACACACATTTTTTCTGTATGCAGTGTGTGTGTGTGGTATCTTTACATGTCTGGGCAAGTCAGTGTCATTGTTTGTGTGTGTTAAAGTGTGCGTGTGTGTAGACACAAACATGACGTTGATCTATTGCAAATTGAACAGCCCTCGCCTCGTCTGCTGCCTCCCCTTCAAACACACACACACACACACACACTTTATACACACAGACTTTCCTCTCTCTCTCTCTCTCTCTCTCAACACGACTCTGACTGACTGAAGACAAGAAAGTCAGGGAGACAGTAATTACATGGACAGCGGCTCTAGTCTGTGTTTTAAACAACAATTAAAGCCTCCTGTTCATACGAGGACCGCTGGAGATAATTATACAGATGTCACGTCTGTGCACAAGCTAACACCAGCAGGGGAGGAACGACGACACAGTGACGGAATGAATTGGAAATCAGCTGTGCTTCCATGTAATCATGTTTTTCATCATTCATTTATTAGACACGAGGGAGTAATGGATGCAGCATCACTTTATTTTCATGTTTTATTTTTATCTTTATTTTGGTGCCCAGGAAGCCGTCACGAGGTCAAGGAAAGATGTGAAGGAGAGGTGATAAGGAGTTAGGACGACTGCTCTTACACTAGACTACGTCATGAAGCGATGGTGAATGTTATTGACGTGATCTGTGGTAAAACTACAAAGTCCAGAAGATGGACTACAAAACGCTCATCTGAGATACTTCCTAGATACTCCCCGTGCGCTCTGACCGTGTTGTTTCATGCAGGAAATATAAACGTGGACAACCCGGTGAAAAATGTGACTTCATCATCAACGTCAGAGTTCAAATAATAAATGAATATTGTCCACCTGTCACAGAAGTCAGATGAAGTGTTTGTTAGCTGGTATGGTCGCTCACCCTCCTGTCCACTCATATAGAAACATATTAGCAAGTTATGGCAAAGATATATGATTAATCAGCAACGGTAACTTCATGATGATCTGCAGGACGCTGGATGTCACAGTTACAAACAGTTTTACTCAGCAGGGGTGTGCGATACCACAAAATCAATCCAATACCAAGTAAATACAGGGCCAGTATTGCCGATACCAATACTTTTTACTTATCTACTTTCGTGTAGAGCAATGCATCATAATTTATCAAGTGAATGCATCATCAATATGCAAATATAGGAAAGCTAATGTTCCTTTGACAGTTAACACAAAAGGGTTATTACATTCAACCGAAACTTAAGTATCGATCTCATCACGCAAATATTGATCAATACCGATACCAACGTTGGTATGAATACTATCGATATTTTAGATCGATCCGCCCACCGCTAGAACACAGCTCCACACCAGAACAGACTTCATGATCAAAGTTTTTATATCACGTCAACACGTATGTTGATGATATTGATGTGTATTTAAACTGATGTGCGTCATTTTTTTGTCGCTGCTGCAAGGAACTGTGGGACGGTACTACCTCCTTTGCATTGAAGCTCCTTTTCAAACAGCTCTTATCATGGCGGCTACATTAATACTTCCGGGTCATTTCACTCAGTTAGGAACCTTCATGAGCACAATTGACTATTCAACCGCACTCATGCTCTGTCCATTCTTTATACCGTCATTGGTCAGTACCTTTGTGCTGTACATATCATCAGGCATCATGTCTGGTCCATCTGATGTGTAGCTTTGATGTCCCTCGATAAAGTCCATGTACTGTTGATTGTATGAGTCAAACAAACTGTTCGTGTCCTGTATGAAACCAAAAGTGAACGCAGACTTCACATACGTTGCTCATCGTGCTCAGCTACAGGCTGCATGCATCATTTAGATACAAATATGAGTTATTAAAAACACAGCACACGGAGAGTTTCATTCTTCTTCGACACACATAAAGAGATTTTATTCTTAAAGCTGAAAGCCAGCAGCAAAGACCCATTTAACTCAGTAAATCATTGTCAATGACATTTAGAAGTCAATACAAATCAATTATGAGAGACTGAGCGGTGCCTTCAGGTAAAAATACACAGCTCTGAAAAAAAACAATGGCGGTTAATTACCAGGTCACAGGATCATGTTAGTTTGTCCACAGTGTGCAAAATAAGAAAATGCTTATCTGGATTTTTGTGAAAACAACAAAGGACATGGTACATACATGCACACACACACACACACACACACACACACACGCAGCTTATGTCTGAGCTTGGCAGGGATGGAGGGCTTGGCCTGACTGACGGTGCTTTGTTCATCCATCCGGCCCTTCTGCCTGTAAATGCAATCCAATCCAATCAACTCAGGGACAACACACACACACACACACACACACACACACGCACGTATATGGAGGCACATGCACACACAATACACAAAAACACTACAGTCCCAGAGGGGCAGATGCTCCAGAGGTCTGACAAGGCAATCACAAGACCTTATCCATCATGACTGACAGAAAGGCAGGAGGTGGTGGAGGAGGTGGAGGAGGGGGAGGTGGAGGAGGTGGAGGAGGAGGATAGATAGTGGTAGCAGTTGCAATAAAAGAAGTGGAGGAGGATGATGGGGTGGGTGGGATGTTCAGTGTGCATCGACACCTCCTGTCGGACTTCAAGGTGGATGCAACTGTGGCCGAAAACAGGAAAACTGTCAGGGGAGGGTTCACTTCTACGTGACATTTGCTTTGATATAAAAATGCCAAGTTCTAGACAGACACATACAGAGAGCAGGATAAAGAGAAAGAGACACAAACTCTTATAAATATCACCAGGATACCAAGATCATCCATCACATCCTGAGCACAGGCAAAGAACAACAAACCAAAGGAATGAAAACTGCGTCCGTGTGGATCCACCACTGTGCTCCAGGCTGAAATATCTCAACAACCGTTTGACGGGTTGTCATGAAATTCTGCACAGACGTTCGTGGTCACCACAGGATGAATGCCACCGACTTTGTCGATCCTCTGACTTTGTCCTCTAGCGCCTCCGTGAGGTTGACATTTGTCATGTTTCCATCCAAACCGGCAGATCAACTGGCTTCAACAAAAAGGTTTGATTGTATTGTAAAGAGTTTTCTCATGAGTTTCTGGTCTCAGTCTCTACTTTAAAGTCTTCTTCCACAGAGCATGTTCATTTAGTAAACCATGGTCTCATTTGGAGTAAAATAGACGATAAAGTGGGGTTTGATTTTGGACGTGAAGTCCTTCTCAGGCAGTGCTGATCAAATCTGAATCCATATTCTGTTCCTGCATTGACCATTTCCCTCCTCGTGTGTTTTCAAGTAAAGACAAAGAAAGGAGAAAGAAGACTTGCATGGATAGATAGCTGCTGATCTTTTTTCTTTCTCTGAGCTGACCGGATTAAGGCAGGTTGGTTGTTTGGCCCCTTGAACCAGCAGTTCCTCCTCTAAGCCACCATCATGCCAGTGTGGAGCCGTGGCCCCAGGCTGAGGTATTAGTTACCTCGTGACAAAGGCTCCAGTGACTGGAGGAATGTGGTTGTGACACACTCAGACTTTAATACAGGAGGTGTAACACATATGAACTGCATGTAACATGCACAGATTGCTGATTAGCATGTTATAGCAGTGTGGCTTCATAGTTAAGAGTGTGGATACTAGACGAGCTGACATGAAGTCCGGATTGAAGAAGAAGAAGAAGAAGAAGAAGAAGAAGAAGAAGAAGAAATGTAAATGTACTTTATTTATATAGCCCTTTACAACAGTCCTTTCGGTGTACCAAAGTGCTTTACAGCAAATAAATAAAAAGAAAAAACACAAACAAATTAAAAACAATAAAGGAACAGTGAAAACAGTAAAATACAACAAAATCAAATAAGAAAAGATAAAAGATTAAAAAAAGATAAAAAAGATTAAAAAGTGTCATTGTACTACTGGGTATGAAAAGCCATCCTAAATAGGTGAGTTTTTAGCCTGGATTTAAAAAGTCCCAAGTCAGAAAGAAGACGCAACTCGACGGGGAGCTTATTCCAGAGCCTGGGGGCGGCAACGGAAAAGGCTCGGTCACCCCAGTGTTTATATAAGATAGAATAGAAGAAGAAGAAGTTTTCAGGCCCAGCAGTCAGCAGCTTCTATGGACATAATGGCAGAGGAGAAGAGAGTGAAGAGGACGTTGACGGAGGAAGCTAAGAAGAGAAAAGGAGAGAGTGAGCGAGCAAGAAGCCTCCGGACAAGAGTAAATCTGGGACTGACTTTTAGTGGTTGGTGAGAGCTTGGTGAAATAAAAGGCTGAAAGACAGACGCCGAGCTGGGCTGACTGCTGTTGGACTAGTCAGTAATATTAGCTGGCTGCTATGTCTGCTGTTGGTGACCTTGTTGATGTTTGTAATCAGTTAGTAATGTAATCAGAACAAATACTCGAGTACGGCTGAACATAGTTACCACAGTGGGATTACACTCTGACACTGGAGGCAACAAATCACAACAAACACTGACTTATACGTAATGGCACTATAATTCTCAAGACCCCCCAAAACAGCAACACAACACTCTGTGACTATAGTGAGTGGTTGTGTAACCAATTGTGCAGATATTCACTACTAAACTTTAGTGTGACAGTAAAAGTGTAAACGATGGAAAATATAAGTGGAAGAGGAAACCATTAACCAGTGACCAAATACATGAAAATGAAAAGTAGCACTAAGGCTGAAAAGGTCACTCTATATATATATATATAAAAAAAAAAATTTAAAATTAATATATGACTTTTTTTTATGTGTGAGCATATTTTTATTAATACAATATTGTTACACTGCATTAAGGTTGTGAAAAGATTTTCCAGAAACATCACTGGCCTCACGCTGAGGTAATGAGTATATGGGTGCAATCTTTTGGACCGATGATTTTCAGCACTCTTAATAGGCAACGGTAAATTTTATTCATGGGGGAAATGGCCCGGAAAGGCTCAAACATTTATTATGTCTGATATAATGACTCATTATGGAAAAAGGCAGCGTGGTTCTGCCAGCTCATCATGTGTTAATATAATAGTTGACCCTGTTTTTTCGCTCTGTGTTAAGGGAAGTACATTTCTGTGCTCTAAGGTATGTTGTTAACACGTGTATGTAAAGGTGGTGTACAGGTACATTTCTGGGCATCATTAGAGCAGATATGAATCTATGTATTTAATCTTTCAAAGGTATAAAAGATGTTGGACCTGGAGCTGTGCCCTGTGGGCTGAAGACACATTCCAGTCTTTTTCTTCTTAAACTGGACGTTTCTTATTATCTTGTCTCACATTAAACATTTTCATCTACTTTTTCTGCATGGCACGAACCTACAACTGCAGTACACATCGTTTCCCAGAACGGCTCCCAGATTCTGATAGTGATTTTATCTTCATATTGTACACACCTTTTGGAGTTGCTCTAAGCTAGTCATTTACTGCTCCCCTGTTCCTCCAGACACCCGCTGCTCATCGAGCTCCAGTGGCTACCTGTAGCAGCCCATGTTAAATTCAAATTACTAATGATGACTACAAAGTAGTCTCCGGTTGTCCTGGCATGTTACCACTTGCCAGGACAATCCAAACTTTTCTCGTCTGTTGTTCCCCGTTGGCGGAACGTCCTACCAGTTCCTCCCAGATCAGGGGCGTCCCTCTCTACCTTCACAAACCTCCTGAAGACCTCCAGCTCTTCAGAGAGGACCTCCTCTACAACACTACCAACAGCTGTACTTATTGTTGCACTAACATGTCCTAGTCGCACAGTATGTTGATTGTTTCCCTTGTTTGTAAGTCGCTTTGGATAAAAGCATCAGCTGAATGACTAAATTTAAATGTAGACCAGGAAAAAACGGAGACTGCGTGAAGATAAATATGCAAGTTAGTTGCTGATGCTTGATTCCAGGTATCAGTTATCCCTTACTATCAACCAATTAGCCTTTGTTTGCTAAGTTGCAAGTTGTTTGCTTCTTGTCTGAAAGACCTGCCAAAGTACCAAATTCAAACTGACCAAAGCCATGATATAGTTATATCTGCATCCTTTTGATCTGCAATTAAAACACGGTCAAATCTGTTTATTCTGAGTTCACACTGACGTAGTACGACAGATTAAGAGCACATCTTTGGTGTGTTACCTGCACAAGTAATGCAAGGGCTGCGTCCTTACTCGTACAACCTGGAGTTATGGTATGTAAACATTTTGGGCCAACTCAGGAAACTTACATCTGCTAGCTAGCTACTGCTACTACTGTTTCCAGAATAAGACTTCCAGTGGCCTCCGTTATAATTGTAAACTGTTATGTGCTGTGAAAGAACAGGAAGCTCATCACACAGCTATCCATTAACCATTCATTCAACAGCTTACTTTGCTGCTTTGTCACCGTCTCTATCACTTTCTCCTCCTCCTCCTCCTCCTGCTCCTCCTCCTCTTCTTCATCCTTCCTCTCCTGCAGACAGCAGTGACATTTAACCACCATTCATCAACAGCTAAACTTATCTCTCTCCAGGCTGGTTAGAAATCGCTTGTATTGTTCTGACTCTACACCATGCTGTGAGCAAGTAGTCGCCAACTCCTACTCCTTCCTGTTCCCCCTAATAACCAACTCCTCCTCCTGTTCCTCCTCCTCCCGTTTGCCCTGCTCCTCAACATTTTCTGCTAATAGTGTATTCCTCACTTTAGCCTCCCTGAAACTACCACTCTGGCTCTCTCCTTCAATTCTTTTCTTCTCTGCATGATTTTCTCTCTTCTTCAACACATTTTCCTTCATCTCTGAGCTCCTCCCCTCAGAGCTGCAGACAGCTCTGATATTTAACCACCATTCATCAGCAGCTCGACCCGTCCTTCATCCAGCTTGATGAAAAATCTGTTTTTGTCGGCATGTCACGTTATCGATCAAAGTTTATCCTCCTTCCTCGCTTGCTTGTGGTCACCATCTTCCTCATCCTCCTCCTCATTCCAAAATAATCCCTTCTTCCCACCTCCACCACTCCAATCCTCCTCCTTCTCTGCTGTCTCCGTCTTCCCTTTGCTCAAATGTCATCCCCCGTTCCCTGCATATTTTTCCATGGAGGAGCCCAGAGGACAATGCTGAAACCTCCGTGCTAAAGATCCTCATATAGCAGCACAATTAAAACTGTATCTTGTACTGGTGTAGCACCTCCACCTCCATGGAGGGGGTTGAGTGGGTCGACAGAAGCTCAGTTTCTTCCTCTTCTTCTTCTTCGAAAAAAACTGTTTAACAAAAAAGTCAACATTAGTTTATTTGAACCATTTTAGCCACCAATTATTCAATTATCCAACTATGTCGAGCCTTTATGACATAGTGATTTTAAACCAAAGCAACTTCTTTTAATTTTGCGAGCTCAGCTGGACAAATTTACGAGAATCCATCTTGCCAGGCTTCAAGCAATGCGCTCACAGTGGTTACAGATCAATCAGCGTCCTCTGAGGAACTACCAACGGCTACTGCACAAGCTACAGACATGGGTTAGCAATGAAGGCTTCTAGAGAGGTTAGCATAGATGCTGCTAGAATCACTTATCAGAACCGGAGAGTATTTCTTCATTGAAAGAACGATGCTGAAGACTTCTCTCGATGTTCTTCTGCCAACTGATCTTATTAGGAGTTTGACTATATGGTTTGTTGATCTGAATGGTTGAAGTTTGCCCATGATTGATGGTGATAGCAGTTGGTTGGATGAACCATCAGTCCAAGTACTAAATGTTCCTTCCCTTTTCCAAACTGTTCTTCTTCTGCGACCTCTTCATTCACTTCCTTAATTTTTCTCCTGCCTCCTATGCTGACTTCTCATTTCACCCCTTGTCCCATTCATCCACCTCTTTTCTATCTTCTCACTTCAGTCCTCCCTCATCTGTTCCTCCCTCCCTCATCACCTCCTCCATCAATCCCCTGCCCTGCACTGCAGACAGCTGTGATATTTAGTGAGCATTCATCAGCATCCACAGTAAACCCATCCCTCTTCAGGGCTTGTTAGAAATCTGTTGTATTGTTCAGCTTGTGCACCACGCTGTCGAGCAACTCGTTTCTCTGCTTGAGGCAACATTTCAGAGGAAAGCATCTTGAAAGGAGTTCTCGATTCAGGGAAATGTCTCTCACTGTCAGTGTTTACTTCTCCTGACCCGTTCACAAATATGCATCTTCTTTTACGACCAGGTGCGATCTGCAATAAGGGAACAGCGATGAGTTCTTTCCACTTCGGGAATGTTTATGACATTTGTCGCCATTTCATTTCCTTCCTGAAATCTAAAATTCCTGGCTGCTAACATCCAGAGGAGGGAAGCGAGGGGCTGATCGGTTGTCTTGATATCTTCTTCAGTTGCCTGCATTATTGGAGCGCGCTCAGAGCAATAATCTGCAGTGAGTGATGAGCTTTTTGCTGTGGGGTTCGCCTCTCAGGCCATATATAAAGGCTGCACTTGGGTCTTATGCAGCCTGAGTTGGCAAAAATGGGAAAATATATGTATGTCTTTATTTACAGTTACACCTGGTGTCCACCAAAGTGTTTTTTCCCACTGCCACGCGCTCTGCTGAAAAAGCCCAGCCAGGAGCATTTGAAAGGACAAAATATTCCTCCAATATTCCTCTTTCATATTGATATTTTGGTAAACCAGCAGCATATTTGTCTGGGGGAAGCTATAAAGTCATCTAAAAAAAAAAATTGAGCGTCATTGTTTCACCATGAGGCAGATCATCAGCACTGAAAAAGACTGCAACTCTGCCTAGAAGTGGACGACCTTCTAAACTATCAGCAAGAGACACAATGTGACACGTGCATGCTTCCACTATTAGAAGAAAACTCAATCAACATGGCTTACATGGAAGGGTTGCTAGGAAGAAGCCTCTGCTCACAAAAAAGAACAAAGCTGCCCGTCTCAACTTTGCCAGAGAACACCTGAAGCTTTTTGGAAGTTCATTCTGTGGACAGATGAGTCCAAAGTTAAACTGTTTGGTCACAACCAAAACCGCCACGTTTGGTGAACGGTCAACACTGCATACAACCAGAGGAACCTTCTCCCAACAGTGAAGCATGGTAGTGGGAATGTTCAGATCTGGATTTGCTTTTCATCCTCAGGACCTGGACAACTCCACATAGTCCAGAGAATCCTGAATTCTGAGGAATATTGTAAAATCCTGGAACATAAGTTAAAGCTTGGCAGAAGATGGGTCATGCAACATGAGAATGATCCAAAGCATTCCAGGATTACAACCAAGGAATGGCTAAAGAAGAAGAAGATTCGTGTTCTGGAGTGGCCCAGTCAAAGTCCTGACCTAAATCTAATTGAAACGCTGTGGCGGGACCCGAAGTGAGCAGTTCATACCACACGCCCATCCAACCTCTCTTAACAGGCTGCGTTCTGCAAGGAAGAAAAATCCCCCGAAGTAGATGTGAGACTGATACAGTATGTCACTACAGTTATTACATTACTACATTACACTACATTATTGTGAAAGGAGGTGCAATATCCTATTAACTGAAGGGGTTCACATACTTTTGCACCCATGAAATCTGAGTTATTTTAGTATTTTTTACAAAAATTCTGACTTCACAAACTTTTGAGCAGCATTGTAGGCTGTAACGTTGGTCTTTGTGGCCATGCTGAAAATGTAGCAAGAACTGGAGGATGAGCAGGAGGTGAAGGTGGAGGTGGAGGTGGAGGTGGAGAAGAGCATTATAAAAAGCTGAGATGAAACGAGAGGCGGATGAGGGGAAGATGAGAGAAAAACACTGCTGGTGTAGATTTCTGCTGTGTTGGGGAAAAGGATGATATGTTGAGATGTGGGAAAGCCAAGATGCCTGAGGGGTCTATTGACATCTGTATCTGAGATATATAAAGAGGTTTCGAGTAGGCTCGCTCTTTCCATTGATTCTGTGTCCTGGTACATGCCATTTGATCTCAGCTGCATCCGTTACCAGAGCCCTCAATTTAAACTCAGAACATCTCAAAGCATTTAGGTCTATTCTGGTCGTCTGAGGGCTTAACTATTCAGAATGTATGATAAAAGTTTGTCTGATTAGAAGTGCTTCACAGCAGAGGTCTTCACCGGTTTACCTGAGCCCTTGGACCCAGGACCCGTCCATATTTCAAAGGGTGAATCAGGTCAGGTTTGGGTCCCGTTCTATTACAGCATGTTTCAGGTCTGGTAAACATTATTTGTAATACCGACTGGAGCAAAGAAGACCTGGCGGTAATCAGACAGCAATAGTCATGATGGAAGTGTGTGTGAGAAGTAACATCTGTGGCCACAAGGTGGCACCAAATGACCTCTGTGTGTGTTTGTCTCAGAGAGCACAGATGACAGTAACAGTAATGCTAACATTAGCCATGGCAAACATTATAATGCTCTTAAAACAAAACTGCAAAGCTGAATACGTGCAGAATGTGGCCTGACATTGTCTTGATGATGTCTGTTAAAGACGTTCTCTACTTGGCAGCATGTTGCTCTAAACCAGTATATATATATATAGTTCAGCATTAATGGAGCCTTAACAAATGTGCTTGTTACCCATCATGCATCATCACCAATGCACCCCCATACCATCATGGATGCTGGATTTTGAACTGTGCGCTGATAACAAGCCAGATGGTCCGTCTCCTCTTTAGCTTGGAGTCCGTTATGTGGACTCGTCAGATTTCTATCTGTTTCCTCTTTGCATTGTGGAGTCGTGGTGGAGTCGTGGTGGAGTTTGAGCTGTGATTTGTGGATGCAGAGGTGAAGTGTCTTCACAGACAATGGTTGTTGGAAGTGTTCCTCAGCCCATGCAGTGATGTCCACGACAGAATCCTGTCCGTGCTTGAGTAGTGCATCTTTGTATTTCATTAGTAATACTCGCTTTACACCACCCGTTCACTGATATTCTATATTTATTAGTTATTTTCATCTGGGTCATTCAGGGAGTGGAGTCTGGCATCCCTTACTCCTCCCATTGATTTGAGCTTCCTAATGGATTTCATTGGACCTCCCGTGATTCCACATTAATATTTCATCAGCCCTCCATTTCCCGGCTAAATCACTGTAAAACCCTCAGCAGCACCACCACCACCATCACTGCTGCTAATGCTGCTGTCGGATTACTGCGAACAGGCGAGAGGAGGCTGTGTGTGCTGGTTGGATTCAGCTGTAAAAGGAAAGGAAGGCAAAGATGAAGACGACGTAATGAGAGAAAGACGGGCAGATAGTTTTCATAATCAAAGGCCACACACTGGGGAAATTCTGAATCACCTGCAGAGCAACTAATGAGTTGAATTTAGTCTATTGACTCCACCAGTCGCCTGGTTTTCCACTGCAGCTGCTTTTTGCATAGTAAACTTTAATATCACAAGAACGCACAGCCGGTCCAAAATATTTAAATTCTGAGATCACTAATAATATTCAGGCGACAGGTCCTGCATGTGTGTCAGATTCACAGAATATGGTAGAAATGGATTTTAATCTTCATGATTCTGTTTTCTTTAATCACCTGAAAATTAGAAATATTATGTTTTTGTTACCTCACAATGAGATCCAACAATCAAAGATAAAAAAAAGAGTGCGATACATCACCATGCTGGGAGGTTGATACATGTGGAAATCAGACCTCTTGTGTTTGTTTTCTCTTTTTTCTCTTCTGATTTTATGATGCAGGTCAGGTTTACAGGCACAATAACAGAAACTTGTCTCTGCATATTGTAATACAGTTTGAGTAAACAGGAATCTTACATTTATAAAAAAAATACTTATACAGTATTTTACTGTTTTTTTTATTCATTTGAAGTATAATGCCAATAATGACAAATTAGCCATGACAGTTATCTCATTTCTGTAAAAAGAAATTACGATATTATTTATACAGTAATTAAATATGCAGCTCTTTATAAAAATGTTTATAAAAGTGTTTTTCTTTGTAATCTTATTAGTTTTACATGAAACATGAGATTAGGTGGAACTGCAGCATGATGTGTGTGATGCGAGTGTTTCCTGTTTTTTCTTTGCCTGCACTGCCCCCTTGTGTTCACACATGCTCTGTGCTGATTATAAACTGTGAGAGAATACATGGGAGTGGACACAATAATGGGAACAGTGGTGCAGGATAATGCAATCACTGAAACTCTACAAACCACATTCTCACCACCCGTCTGACAGTGGTAGGAATAAATCTGCTTCTTTGATATAAAATGATGTCAGGTCCAGCTGTGTCAGATGGGAGGGGTTGGACTTCAGAGCTGAGGCCAGAGAAGCACAGCTGATCTCTGACAACCTGCAGCGCTCCAAACTGAATAAAGAATAAATGATGTTGATAAAAATCCATTTATGATCCAATCAGATGTGTTCAGGTTTGAAATGTGCAGCTCAACATTACTATGTCCTAATCAATGAGCTTTTCTCTAAAATGAGTAGAGTGACTTTGTCATTTGTGCTCAGACAATCACAGAAAACAAAAGAACTATTAGTTACACAGAGTAAAACACATGAACTGACCTCAGAGCCTCCAGTTTACAGTTTGGACTCTCCAGTCCAGCAGGCAGCTTCACTCCTGAATCTTTCAGGTTGTTGAAGCTCAGGTCCAGCTCTGTCAGATGGGAGGGGTTGGACTTCAGAGCTGAGGCCACGACTTCACAGTGAGTCTCTGAGAGTGCACAGCTACAAAGTCTGTGATGACAGAAAATAAAAAACATAAAGTGAAATAAAAGAAATAAATAAATAAAATCTGACATTTTATTCAAAAATAGAGTTCAACTGTTTAACAATCTCATTTCTTCAGAGCTTGTTGATGATAAAAATCTGTCCATTGAACTTCACTGACAGAATGAACCTGGAGGTCGTCTCAGCAGCTGAGTGTGTGATGAGCTGCTGTCTGATGAAATCAGCTGATCAATACACAAAGACTGTGAATGTCAATTCAAAGGAAACCACAGTGGAAATGTGAGCTGCTGTATTCTCCACATATCTTGTGTTTATTGTTACTGTTATGAAATAGTGCAACAGTTGTCTGACAGTTTGTATACTTTTCTTTTGATATCATTTCTAACACATTAAGACACTAAAAAAATAAGCTCTATTTTAATACTTGTGCCTTTTTTGTCATAAATTTTTAAAAAAATTTTTTTTTTTTTTTTTTTTTTTTTTTATTATTATTATATTTTTTTTTTATATTTATTAAAAAAAAAAATTATTTTTTTTTAGTGAACATTATAACAGTAGCTTTGGAAAAAATAAAACACAGTTTATGACCCAAAAAAGTTCCATGTCAAATAGAACAAGAACCAATCAAACAACTCAAAAAAGAAATATACAGTAAACAATAAAACTAAAAATCTGTTGAAACATTTTTTTTTTTTTTTTTTTAAAGATGTGTGGCAAAAAGTGACACTTTTGTGTGTCTTCGAGATATTTTTGCTTGAACAAATACTTTGTTTTTGTCTTACTGCTTGGGCAAACACCTTTTTTATAGGGTATGGGTTGGGGCTGTTGGTGTGTTGGAGGGCTGGAGAGATGCTGTGAGTTTTAATAATGATGATTCTTTAGTGACAATGGCATAAATAGCTAACATGTCTTGATTATGACTTGGTAGAATGTGATTCAGGGTATTTATGAATGCAGCAGCTGCTTGTACATATGAGTCGAGCTAAAGATTTACCATTTTGACTTGAATCTTTCAGCAGGACAGCGAAAGATTGAAATGTGCACTTGAAGTCATGGCCACTCTGTGAACTGTCTGAAATGCCCATCTTTTTTTTATTTTCGGTATCGGAAACACCAAACATGAGACATGGCTGCAGCTTGTGTTAACTGACAATAAAGCTGGATCATTTCAAACATGCGTCTCATCACTTTTATCTATTAAGGGGGAAAGCAGCGCCATCAAAAGGTCCTGCTTATGACCAATAATATATTTCTCATTGTAAAGATATATTTTTGTTTTTTTTTTTTTTTTTTTTTTTTTTTAAATTTTTAAAATTTTTTTAATTTTTTTTTTTTTTTTTTTTTTTTTTTTTTTTTTTTTTTTTAAAATTTTTTTGGGGGGGGTGCTTTTCTAAAAGGAGGGGGATGGTTATTTTTTTTTTTTTTTTAAAAAATAAAAATTTTTTTTTTTTTGTTAATATTATAAAAGTTTCTTTGGAATTTACCAGTTTATATCCCAGTCCATTCAAACAGAACCAGGGGCTTGGGGCTTTTTCAGGCTTCATTAGATAGAGACAGCTGAAGAGTGACAGGAAGGTGGGAAGAGAGACGGGGAATGACATGCAGCAAAGGGCCGGAGGTCAGATTCAAACCCTGGGCCGCTGCAACAAGGACTGAGCCTGTACATGGGGCGTATGCTTTAACTACTGATGTGCTCCCATGTCAGGAAAGGTCAGCTTTGAAAATGTTACAGTTCAAAACCTTTTTGTCTGAGTTAAGAGTGAAATGCTCACACACTTTGAGTCGTGAAGGTCTTTAGTCGTGAAGGTGTTCATCACTCGATTGTTCACTTCACTCCAGTCAGCTTAGTGCAGTGAAGTGAACAATAGAGTGATTAGTCACCAACTAAAAGATCATTTAGTTCATTACCAACTCATCTGATCATTGTTTTTTGTTGACTACATTAATTATGAATAATATATGCCATATATAAGAAAACGTTTGTATGTGCATGTGTGTAAAGTGTGTTATCTTTGTATAATGTTGATAATCACATCTGGACTTACTCAGCCTTTCTGCAGTTCCTCACAGCTGGAATCAGTCTCCGTCGTCCCTGGGCTGATGTGTTGTACTTGTTCAGGTCCAACTCATCCAGAACCTCCTCTGACATCTGCAGCATGTAGGCCAGAGCTGAGCAGTGGATCTCAGAGAGTTTCTTCTCTGATCTGTTCTCTGACTTCAGGAACTCTTGGATCTCCTGATGGACTGAGTCATCATTCATCTCCATCAGACAGTGGAAGATGTTGATGCTTCTGTCAGGAGAGATATGATGACGATAATCATCATCATCATCATCATCATCATCATCATCATCATCGTCATCACTGTTCATCTTCTTCAGTTTGTTGATGGCTGTCTGGATGATTTCTGGACTGTTGTCTGTCTGACCCAGCAGGCCTCCTAAGAGTCTCTGGTTGGACTCCAGAGAGAGGCCATGAAGGAAGCGAACAAACAGGTCCAGGTGACCATTTTTACTCTCCAGGGATTTCTGCATGGCCTTCATCAGGAAGACATCCAGGGTCGAGTCACTGTAGTCTTTTCCCATGAAGTCCTTCAGTACCTCTGTGTTCTTGTTGGTGTAACAGTGGAACAGGTAGACTGCAGCCAGAAACTCCTGAACGCTCAGATGAACAAAGCAGTAGACTGTTTTCTGGAAGATCACACTCTCTCTTTTGAAGATCTCTGTACAAACTCCTGAGTACACCGAGGCCTCTGTGACATCCAGACCACACTGCTCTGCTTGTAAAAAAAAAGACTCTTACTTTGTGTGTGAGCGTCCAGGTTCATATCTGAAGTTTATAGGAGTAAGTCTGGACCAGTCACTCTTCATACACACAGATGGATCCCGGAGACTCTGGGGGCTATATTTATATGATTGACGATCAACATTCAGCAGCAGTTCCAGTGTTACATGATCAGATTTTAGGAGGATAAGAAGCTTTTCATCCTCATAGTTTCACCTTCTGCTTACAGATTCATGACTGCTGGATAGTGTTGGGAAGTTTGAGTCTTTTAAGTGACTCAGATCTCTTACTCTCGGACGGTTAAATGAACTAATCTTTTTATGAGTCATTTCGTTCATTCACTAGTGCAGCGCTGTAGCCCTCTAGTGGCCGGTGTAAACGTGACAAATGAACGAATGAACGATCCGTATGAACATACAGCTGTGTGTACTGCTCGTCACACAGCCTGAGCAGCCTGTCACGTGACAAATGAACGATCCATATGAACGAACTGTTTGTGATTACTGCTCGTCCCACAGCCTGAGCGGCCATGCAGCTGCCTTGTGGCGAGGCAACGTACTGCATGAAAATGAACGGATCACTCACTGAGGCGACTCATTACTCCCGAGTCATATAAAAGATTAGTTCATATTGAATGAAACGTTCACGACCGACACATCACTACTGCTGGACTGAGTAACTTGACTACAACAACCAGACTACAAGTGAACAGAAGGAGGTGCTGTATGTGTATTTATTTTCGTGATGTGTCAGTCACGAACGAGCCGGTTCAAATGTTCAATGTTTTTATGTTTTTTTAATTATGTTTTTATGTGAACCATTTTGTGTTACATGAAAAGTGCTATATAAAATAAAATAAAGTCTGATTGATTGATACACATAAATCATAAGTCAAAACAGCGCTAAATTTGTCTGGATTATTAAAGGTATATGCGGTAAATGAAGAGCCGTTTGGAAGTCGAAAGAGCCAGCTCTTCTTGGTGAGCTGAGTCACATGATCTGACTCACTAAAAAGAACCGAACTTCCCATCACTAGTATGAAACAAACTTCTCGTTTTTTCTAGTGATGAGTCAGTCGCGAACGAGCCAGTTCAAAGAGTCGGCTCTTTTAAGTGAACAATGAGAGGCCCCTGTCCACGAGACGTTTTTTTTGTTGTTGTTGTTGTTTTTGTATAGTAATATGGTGCGCTACAAATGCTCCATGCATGCAGTGACCGAATGTCATGTGCGTGTTGTGCAACCAATCACGTGAGGTTAGACAAGTATACCACCAAGCAGGGAAGGGTTGGGGTCCAGCAGCGCTCATAGGTTCACAGACTGTTGTCTGTAAATGCAATGGAAACAACTGGCTACAGCAATTTATTGATATTAGTCAGTGTTCAGACAGGGACAGGCAAACCGGACGCCAGCGGCATTTTTCAATTAATTTCAGTGGGGGCTGTGCGTTTCTGCACCAGCAGCCGGTAACGCAGGCGTTGCCGCAAAAAGCGTCGCCGGCGTCCGGGAGAGAAGTTGAGCCAGATTCAACTTTTGGGAAACCGGAGCCCCACGTCACGCTCCGGATCAGACACTCAGATCGGTCAAACCTCCACAGACAGCCTGAAATGTCTCTGAAGCAGAGACTATCCAGGTGGATTCACGGACTAAACTCTGATAATCTACCTGTGTGTGTGTTCTCACTTTGTTTATTCATGTACCAGCTTCTAAATCTGAGTCTGACTCGCAATTTACGCCGCAAAATATATAATATATAAAATATAATGACACGAAGAAGTTTAATTTGATTTGTGTCTGATGATTAGAGAGAGAGAGAGAGAGAGAGAGAGAGAGAGAGAGAGAGTGCTTTGGTAGAGAGACATAGAGTAACAACACAGAGAGTGAGCGCCGGCCTCGATAAAGTTGTCATTAATCAGAGAAATAAAAAGTTATTTCCTGATTGTTTCCCAGTGGTTACATTCAGCAGGTATAGACACACCCACAGCAACCCACTACCAGCTCCCCTCACCCCCCCACCACCGCACTCCCCCACCACCGGTTGCCGGTTTGCCTGTCCCTGTCTGAACGTGGACTTATAAATGTAATTTTTACTTTTGAATACTTCATTCCAATGGATATATTGAATAATTTAAGTGATATATGTGTACACATAAATCATAAGTCAAAACTGCTCTAAATTTGGCTGTATTATAAAAGGTACATGCGGTAAAATGAAGAGCCGCTTGGGAGTCGAAAGAGCCGACTCTTTTTGGTGAGCTGAGTCAAATGATCCGACTCCCTAAAAAGAACCGAACTTCCCATCACTCGTGTGAAACAAACTCCTCGTTCACGAGAGCACGGGGCGGATGTGGGCCAATCAGACGGCGCCAACTGGACGTTGTTCCCGGAATGTTCTGTCTTCGTCCAATCAGAAGACAATGCGTGGAGGACTACAGGAAGCGTCGCGCCTCTTGGCCAATAAGGCGCGCCGGCGTAGTCCGACGCGGTGGAACCGGAAAGCCCGTAGAACCAGGAACGCTCACTTTTACCGGCGTCTGTGTGTGAAGCGGCGGCGACTCATGAGTAGGACTCACGCACGGAGCTAAGTGTCTGTTTGTCGTGTTAGCTGCGTTCACTCGTGTCGAAATGTTGTGTCTAAGCGGGTTGTCGGTGGCTCTCGTGCTCGCTCTCGTGCCCGGTCCCGGTGAAGCCCTGAAAGAAGGAGAGTGTGAAGGTAGGTTCACCTGCTGGCTGCGGTTAGCTGGCGGCTAACAGCTGAATGGCTGCCCGGCAGCAACTTTTCAAATCTTCCAGGAGCTCCGCGTGGACGGTTTTTTAAATGTGTGCTGCTCATAGGTTCATATGTGTGTTCGTAAAGGGCCAAACGTGCAACCACAGCTGATTCAGACCCGGATCAGCCTGTAAACAGAAGTTTGACTCTAAATGAACCGCTCGTGTACACGGAGCACAAACAGCGCGGCGTTACGTCATCATAATTATAATGACGTTAATTACATTAATTTTAGTTTCACGGTGAAGCCTTTGATGTTTCAAGTCTGAAATTTCAAATTAAAAGCATCAATCTGATGCACTCAATCAAATCAAGAGAACGTGTAAAACACACTGACTGTAAAAGTTATGAGTCATTATTTCATGTGAAAATTAATTATTATTAATAATGTGGTTGGCTGGTTAATATCGAGGCCGCTCTGCTCACCGGTACGCCGAGCACGAGCTTCTACTTTTAACGACATCTGAACTTAAAGGTCCAGTGTGTCAGATTTGTGACCTTTATTTTCAGAATAAAGCAGACATGGTAAACAGTGTGAGGGTGATGTGAGGAGATTGCAATACAGCGATTACAACTGCAACTAAATTCTACACACTGGACCTTTAAAGACACTTCTTTAAGCTTTGCAGCAGTTTGTGGTCAAACGTCGTCTTGAACGCTCCTTCTGTAACTGCAGACTGGATAAAAACTTTCAGTTACGTTTCGTTTCTCAGAGGCGGCTCCACCTGAAGTGTAAAGAAGGGAAACACTGGACAAAGACTTTTGTACATGTTGGGCCTTTAAAATCATCTGTTGATTATTAAAATGGGTCGATTAGTCACCTCTTGGTAACTGTGTCAGCTCTCGATGTTGTATTAATTTAAAAACGTATTAAAACAGATGATTAGATCCATGAAGTGAACCAGCACACCCAAAGCAGGACCTCTAGGTGGAATGCAGGCAGCCATCATTGATCCACCTGTGACAAGTCAAACTTGATTGTTCCTGTACGTCTGCCAGGTGAACGTTTCGTGTTCAGGACATCCGTCCGGTTATTTTTGTCCACGGCTGGTTTCAGGTGTGGATCAACAGCTGTCACTGTTCGACGTTTGACCTTTTGTGTGTTGTCAGTGGCGACCACAGAAGCTTTGTTGCTTCAGTGATATTCACTGTTGGACAAAGAACCGCACAAACACGCGTGTCGCTGTGTTGACAGCGTCTGTTGTTGGACACATGAAACGAACTACAAAGAATTTTATTCACTTATTTAAACATTCCTTCATGTCTGTGTCCAGCTTTGAAAAACTGTTGACTGCCTTGTTGAAATCTTCCCGCAGCGTCAGCCTCTGTAAACTTGTCCGTTCGTCTCTTTGTTTCAGTGTGCGTGACCTTCCTCGGGAACTTTTACCAGACGCTACAGGACAATAACGTGAACTTCAACAGCGCAGACATCGAGAAGGCCATCGTAAAGAGCTGCAAAGATGCTAAAGGAAAAGAAAACCGCTTTGTAAGTCCAAGTGTGAACATTAAAACAGCAGAAACAGAATCCAGTCTCTCTGATTAAATTAAATTCATGTTCTCCTAGTGTTACTACATCGGAGCAACAAGTGACGCTGCCACCAAGATAATCAACGAGGTGTCCAAGCCTCTCAGCTACCACGTCCCAGTGGACAAGATCTGCGAGAAACTCAAGAAGAAGGACAGTCAGATCTGTGAACTGAAATACGGTAAGAAGACGTTATCTAACCTGGACGTAGTCTCTGTGACTCGTCACAGACAGTCTAAAACCTGGACGTAGTCTCTGTGACTCGTCACAGACAGTCTAAAACCTGGACGTAGTCTCTGTGACTCGTCACAGACAGTCTAAAACCTGGACGTAGTCTCTGTGACTCGTCACAGACAGTCTAAAACCTGGACGTAGTCTCTGTGACTCGTCACAGACTGTCTAAAACCTGGACGCAGTCTCTGTGACGTCCCCACAGACTGTCTAAAACCTGGACGTAGTCTCTGTGACGTCCCCGCAGACTGTCTAAAACCTGGACGTAGTCTCTGTGATGTCCCCACAGACTGTCTAAAACCTGGACGTAGTCTCTGTGATGTCCCAACAGACTGTCTAAAACCTGGACGCAGTCTCTGTGACGTCCCCGCAGACTGTCTAAAACCTGGACGTAGTCTCTGTGACGTCCCCGCAGACTGTCTAAAACCTGGACGTAGTCTCTGTGACGTCCCCCACAGCGGATGTTGACCCGTTTGGAGGGAGTAGCTCTTCACCTTCTTGTCCAGACATTTGATTTCCGTTTTTTTCCTGTCCAGCTCTTTGTTGTTGATTACTCTTCATCTGTGTCCTTTCTTGTGTGTCCCGTGTAGACAAACAGCTGGACCTGACCACGGTGGACCTGAAAAAGCTTAAAGTGAAAGACCTGAAGAAGATTCTGGAGGAGTGGGGCGAGTCCTGCAAAGGCTGTGCCGAGAAGTCCGACTTCATCCGCAAAATCACAGAGCTAATGCCCAAGTACGCCCCTGCAGCCGCCAGAGCACGGACAGATCTGTAACGAGGGACAAAGACAAAACACAACCACAACTTTGGACTTTGGAGAGGAGGAGGAGGAGGAGGAGGAGTTTGTCTTTTGGGTTTTGGAGGTGTACACTCATCTGGTAATCCTACACTGATTCAGAAGTATAGATCTGTAGTTTAGTCCTGTGCTATACTTTTAAATCATGTGTGAGGTCAGTTTTTGTGTTGGGGGGGTTCATAGCACAGGAGCTCTGATTCACGGGGACATTTGAGCACTGGGAGACGTAGTGAATACATTTCACAGTAGGCTGGCTAAATGAGTGACATTTGTAGTAGTCCGTTGTTGCGCTGTAACGGAGCAGCAGTGTGACTCTTCTGTCATCGAGCAGCCTCTGACGACGTCTTAAAGCTGAGCTGCTAAAGGGAAGTTGTCATGTTTCATTTCCTGTAGCGTCCCCCCAAATTTTAGCCTGATATCCACAACACGGTGTGGAGGAGGACGAGTGAACGTGGATCAACATGGAGCCTACACGCCCAGACTTAAAACTATACTGACATGTCCACACGTACGTTAAAGTTAATCTGACGTTAATATGCGTTTATTTAAATTATGTGGTTATCTTCCAGACTTTTGTTTTTAGTTTGACATTTCCTCTTTGTTACTGATTAACCTGCAGGAAGAGAATCTGTATTATCGCTTCAGCTGAACATTCAAGCAGCTTTTTTTAAAGAGAATCAAGAGGAAGAGGAAAGGATGATCACAGCAAGCAAGCAAACAAAAACGGTTTTGGACGTACGTGTCGGCGTGCGAGTGTCGTATTAAGACTGGAAGAACGTGAAGCCGTCTTTAAAGGCTCCAGTCCTTTTCTTTTTTTTAACCCTCGATTTAATCCTTTAGTTTAAATTTACAGTAAACAAAGTCGCCCGTGTTCCAACCCAGAGTCACTCAAACAAACTGTACACTTATTAAAAGAAAGTGAAATGAATATTTTGTTTTTGTTCTCATTCATCACACGGTGGTTAAACTTCAGTTCAAGGAAACGTCGCTGCAGCTTTTAGCAGAAGCATCAAATAAATGAATCATAACCACAGAGCACTGAGTGACTTATGTTTGACACAGTAAGGTTCACAAAGTGAGAAATGTTTAGTTGAAATATTTATTGAGTTTCTAATAAGTGCTTTTATTGTTTCCTGGCTTTGTTTGGGGGGGGGGTTACGTCGCAGTTGGTTTCTGTCGTGATGCTGTACATGTGCCGGGATCGCCTGCAGTATCATCCAATCAGGAGTTGGAGAAGTTTTGAAATTTAAATAAATAAGAAAGCTGACTGTGTGTGAACTCACCCACACTGTGTCAAACACTTCTTTCACCTCCAGAGCTGATATTTTATTGATGTTTGATGTAAACAAACAAAGACTTCATATGAGACATGAAAACTTGTTTCACGTTGATCGACCTTTCATGTAAGGACCAGACGTTTGTTACAACTGTGCTATTCTACTTTTTCATTAAAACAACAAAAAGTTCATGTGGAGAAAACGATGATGTGATTTCATTTAAATTCAAACATTCTCATAGATTTTATTTGAACATTTCAGGCTCCAAATCTTGGGTTCAGTTCCCGGATCCTGAACCCCAAACTGTCGGTACAGAAATGAGTTCTACAAAAACTGAATGTTTTATTATGATATAATAGTTTGATGTATGAACCCGAACGCAATGCTGATCATTACACAACATTGATTATATGAGATGTAATGTATCATAAAAACTATTCCAGAACTATAAAGTCATCAGTGATTTAAAGTATCTGAAGTACTTTAGTTGATTATTTCCATTTTATTCAACATTTGACAGCTTTAGTTGTTTCTCACATGTTTAGGTTAAAGATGAATCCAGCAGTTCTCAACCTTCTCGGGCTCCTCGTCGTGTTTGTTGACATCGTCTCTAGATTTTTAAGTTTTATTTAAATAACTTCATAACTTGAAGGTTAATGAAGCGAAGTCATCCAACGTTTTACAAAAAAATATTAAAAACTAATAAAAATGACAGATTTCTGTAAATTATGGACAGCGTATGTGTGACATCACCCACAGGTTGATAAAATAAAAAGATAGTCTGGTATATTAATATTCTTGCAGTCCTCTGACATACACTGATGTTTACTGCAGTGATTTAATATACTATTTCCTTTAAATTATCATGTCGTCATCTTATATTTCAAGATAACGACACAAATAACATCCATCCATTATCTATTTCTCTATGTCGTCATTATTTGGTTTGTATGTCATAAAACCATGAAGGAAAGACAAGAAATAAAGTTTAAAAATTTGACATTTAAAATAATTAAAATCCAAAATTAAAACGCGACTTTTGTCTATTTTGTTTATTATTAAAAAAACACACTGTGTTCTGTAAATGACAGAATTTAAAATTAAAATAAATGAAAAATTAAATAAAAACTTTGTTATTAAAATTCAGAATAAAGCGTGACACGTCATGACGGCAGCCGATGACGTCACCGCAGCCCCCGCCCTCCAGAGGGAAAGCGCACATTCCTATTGTCCAAGATGGCGGCGTAGGTGCAGACCTGTGATGCTGACATGTTTTTAAACCAGTTTATTCTTTTATTTCCACATTTATGCAAATATTCGGTGTTTCGGGTGGTAGCCGTTCTTTACCGGAGCTGTCGTCGGCCACGTTACGTTTGCTAACACTCCCGGAATTCGCTCTCCAGGCCGGATTCCCGCTGCAGGCACCGAAAAGTTTGAGCTCCATCACCGTTTGAAGATGAAGAGGCAGGCCGGGAGAGAGACGAGTCCGCCCAGGGCCATCGCCAAACGGATACGGGAACGGGAACGAGAGAGCGCACGGAGAGAGGAGCTGCCGCCGCCGCCGCCGCCGCTGGCTCTGCTGCTGGCGGAGAGCCGGGGATATCACCGACGGAGCCGAAGCAGGGAGCGAGAGAAGCCGCGGCTCAGAGAGGAGCGGGCGGCCGCCTTGGAGCTCCACCACCGACACGAGCTCAGCCTCCTCGGCCGCCCGCCGCTACGGACTACGGCGGCAGCGGCGACGGCGGCGGCGGAGCTTCCCGCCGCCAGGCCGGGCACCCTGGAGTACAAAACGCTGCTCATTAGCAACCTCGGCTCGCAGGTGTCGGACGAGGACGTGGAGGACGCGCTGTTTCACGAGTTCAAAAAGTTCGGGGACGTCAGCGTCAAACTGTCGCACACGCCGGAGCTGGGCCGGATCGCCTACGTGAATTTTCGGCACCCGGAGGACGCCAAGGAGGCCAGACACGCCAAATCGTCCCGGTTAGTTCTGGGTGACCGACAGCTGAAGATCGAGCCCATGTACGTGAGGAGGCGGAGTGTGACGCCGCCGGACGTCGGGTACTTGCCCCTGCATGCGCCGTACCCCTACAGACAGCGGTCCCTCTCCCCGCCGGGACCCGGCGTGAGCAACATCAGAGACCTCCGGGCGAGACACTACGCCCTGGAGACGCTGGGTCTCAGCAGAGAGAGGGAGAGGCTGCTGGATTATTATGGCATGCTGGATGAGAGGGGCCGGCCCTATGGCTTCCCTCCAATGCCCGTGGTGGAGGATTTAAAGCCGGAGGACGATCAGAGGGCGACCAGCAACCTTTTTATTGGAAATCTGGACGGTAATGTTACAGAAGCAGAGCTGAGGAGGGGCTTCGACAAGTACGGCATCATCGAGGATGTTGTGATTAAACGCCCGGCCCGCGGACAGGGTGGGGCGTACGCTTTTGTGAAGTTTCAGAACCTGGACATGGCCCACCGGGCCAAAGTGGCCATGCAGGGGCGGCTGATCGGCGGCAACCCCATAAAGATTGGCTACGGCAAGGCTAACCCCACCACGCGGCTCTGGGTTGGTGGTCTCGGGCCGGGCAACTCTCTCGCCGCCCTCGCCCGGGAGTTTGACCGCTTTGGGAGCATCAGGAATATCGACTACGTGAAGGGGGACAGCTTCGCTTACATCCAGTACGAGAGTTTGGACGCAGCTCAAGCCGCCTGCACCCAGATGAGGGGCTTCCCTCTGGGAGGCCCCGAGCGCCGGCTGAGGGTGGACTTTGCCAAAGTGGAGGAGAGCCCCTCTCGGCCCTTTCCTCCCGGTTACCAGCCCCCTGTCGCACCCCCGTCCCACTACGACCTCCTCGGGGAGACCTACAACCGCCATCGCAGCCTGGAGCGAGAGCTGAGGGGAGCCAGGGAGCGCTCGTCACCACCCTCCCACAGCCTCCTCTCCCAGAGGGAGAGAGACAGGGCCCTGCTGGAGAGAGACTACCCCACCAGCCCCACCCGCAGCCTGGAGAGGAGAGTGGGAGGGGTGGAAGCTTTCGGGAGGAGAGGAGCGAGGAGCCGCAGCAGGAGCAGGGAGCGCTGGCTGAAGGAGAGGGAGGAGAGGAGGAACAGGAGGAGGAGCAGGAGTCCGTCCACCGACAGGCTGACGGAGGAGAGGGAGAGAGAGAGGGAGAAGGAGAGGGGGAGGTCGAGGGTTCGAGGTCTGGGAGGAGCCGTCTCTCCTGATGCGAGCCCGGACCGCGCACGGGTTCGAGCTCCCGACTCCACCACGGAGCCAAGAGACCACTCCCCCGACAACGGCGTCGCGGGCCGACACCCCAGCACCAACGAAGAAGACCCGCCGCCCGGCCGCCATCACAGCAAGAGGTCGTCCATCGAGCACCTCAACAATCACCACCATCGAAACAGCGAGGTCGTCGCCGCCGGCTCTCCTGCGACCCACACGGACACGCACACCTCGTCCTCGCCCGGCACGCTGTCGGAGTTCGCCCAGGCGTCGCTCTCTAAAACGTGGCACGGCTTCTTCGCCCTGAAGAACAGCAGCTTCCCCACAGACCTGTACATGCTCGAGGGCGGCGCCGCGTTCTTCAGCACGGTGATGAAGGACAGCCTGAAGCTGCAGAGCCAGAACCAGCCCAGCCAGCTGAAGATCGCCCAGAGGCTCCGCATGGACCAGACCCGTCTCGATGAGGTGTCACGACGCATTAAACTCGGGCGGCCTGACGGGTTCGCTATCCTGTTGGCTATCCAGGGCCCCGTCGACCGCCAGGCCCCCGCCCCCGAGCCCGGACTGCAGGTGCGCTTGCTTCGACACCTGGTCACCTACCTGCGGAACAAGGAAGCAGCCGGGGTGGTGAGCCTTCCCGCCGCTAAAGAGGGGGGTCCTGGGGCGATGCTGTACGCCTTCCCTCCTGGGGAGTTCTCACAACAGTACTTACAGGCTGCCAAAAGGACTGTGGGTAACCTTGACGAGGAGCACATGGTTATTGTGATCGTCAATGACACTAACTGACTATTACACTGAAGAGTACGTACATGTACAGACACTTAAAGGCATGCACAGACACACGGAGCGAGCTGAGGGGAAACTCTCGACTACAAATACTTCCATGTTTTTTTTATCAAATATCTTATAAATGAAACACAAACGTACACTACATCTCTCTTTGACTCTATACGTTTATTACTTCATGTCTGACGTTCAGCTGGTTGTTTTTGGAGGAGTTACGCGTTAAAATAGCCTGAAACACTTTGAAAGGTCCAGTGTGTCGGATTTATGCGGCTCCGTTTCCAGAATCGTAACTCAGACTTAGAACGAGACTTTTATATCGACGGACGGACTCCGACGTGTATCCACAGTACAAACTAAACACTAGCTCTAGACGGGGTGAAACGAGGGAGCTGCAATCGTCAGACATCACCGCCGGATGCCGCTGAATCCTCCACACCGGACCTTCTTTCTTTATTTTTTTATTTTAAAGGACAGAGGATGTAAACGCCTGCTGCACACAGGCAGCACTGTTGCTTTTGTACTCTTTAAGCTGTAACATACGACACTAAATCCAAGGGGTTCGTTTAAACTCGCTTGTTTACTTTATTTGTTTCCTTTTATCACAAATTTACCAAGTTGTTCTGTTGAGTCCACTGTACGTGGACCGGGAGGTTTTATACGGAGTGATTGTACTGTAAACTGAACGGGGCAGTTTGTCTTCAGACTGTTGTTGACGTGTTTTTAATTTTTAAATTTTTTTGTTTGTTTTTGGTTAAAAACACCAGCCGCCACAGCCAATAGAGACAAAAGTGAATTTCCTGACTCGTCCCTGTGACTGTATATTTTATATAGCTAGTGTTTTATCAATTGAACCATTCCAGTTTCTCCTTTTACGGAAGACGATCAGAGCCACACCTGAAAAATTTATTTGACTTTAAGGTTAATTAAAAAAAACAAAAAAAAACAACAGCGACTCAGAATTCTGATTTTAAACATTTTTTAATAAAAAGAAAAAAACCAAAATTTAAAAAAAAGTTGTTTTTTAAACCTTACAGTCAAATAAAAAACAACAACTCAGAATTCTGATTTTAAACAATTTTTTTTAAAAAATTAAAGATTTTAAAAAAATCGAGGTTTAAATTTTTTTTTTTTTTATTTAATTAAAGTCAGAATTTTTCAAATTTGTTTAAATTTTCTGCAGAATTTTAAAAAAATTAAAACAATGTTCATTTTTTAAATTTTTTTGTTTGTTTTTTTACTTTAAACTCTGAACTCAAACTGTTCACGTGTTGGCTCTGATCTTCTTCCGTACCTCTTTCATTTTGAAAGGTGTGAGTGTGTTTGGTCTGATGTTGCATGCAGGAAAAGGAAAAAAAAAAAGTTCTATTTTGTCTTTTAAAAATGTACGCCTCTCTTTCAGTAACCTGTTGTCACTTGAGATGTTTCAGTTTGCTGGAGATACGTGTTGAGCTGTCATACTGGTTCAGATTTTATATTGTATACCGACTTTTATTCAACATGAATACATGAATCCATCCATCTCTACTGCATCCGTGCTCCTCGTTCTTTTCTTCATCTCAGTCCTGTCTCTTAATGATGTGCGTTTAAAGCATTAAGGTGTCCTTAAAAGATCTTTTTAATTACCTCTAACGACATGTTAATTTCAGTCAAACTCACCTCAGGCTCACCCCAAACCCTCTCCAACAGCTCCACAGATTTATTTCTGTAAATGAACCGGTCCTAACTTCAGTGTTTGCTGAATGTTTGTGCTAAGACGCCAATTTCCAGATTTTAAACCACATTTTCCCACCTCGATGGAAATGAATGAAATATTAGAAGCTAAGAAATCAAATAAAAACATGGAAATTCCTCTGCACGTAGACTTTTTGGGGGGTTTATGGTGGAAATTATAAACGAGTTGTTGATAACATTTTTAGTTCATCTTGAAGGCGTGTAATACCTCGTATAACACGGCTGCATGTGAAATTTTGTGAGGAAATTGCATCAGATGTGTTCAAATTTCAACAGTGAAGAAACTGAGCAGCAAACAGTGATGTAATAAGAAATTAGAGGACGTGTCAGGCTGCAGATGAACACAAACAAGTTCATGATTTGGGTGTCTAAAGTATTAAATTTAGCTTCTTCTGACTAATGTGACATCTTTCAAAGTGCTTTACATAAAACACAAAAGACATCAAGAAAAAAATCACAGGGCAACATGAAAACATTTAAATTGGACCTACAAGCAAAATATAAATTAAAAAATATAAACCAGGCAAGTAAGAATTAATAAATTGTTTATTAAAGTTTAAAGTGTAAAAGACAGCGTTATATTGGTTCAGGTCAGGTCATATTGAGACGGTCTGGTTAGACTTTTATTTAATTGATTATAAACTGATAAATAGTTTATTATTATTTTTATTCAGACAATCAGCTAATCAAGTCATCTTAAAATACTTAAAATGTTTTAAACCCAAAATATAGAAAACAGTCAAACATGAAGTAATGATGCTGACTTTAATTTGTAATATAATATTTTATTCTTTTTATATTAAATGGATATCGTGTCTGCTGATGAGTTCTTTTAGATTTACAGTCTCATTTGTAACAGTAACTAAGTACTGTAGTACAGGTACAACTTTTGAGTATTTATACTTTATATTCAACGTACTCCTCGACATCTCAGTTAAATATTGTACTTTGACTTCACTTCATCTGACTGCAGTAGTTATTTGTCGTATAAAAGTGATTTAAAATGATGCACCAAATAATTAATTCCTGGTTTTTAGTCAAAGTTTTCATTTCTGTGAGACATCTGTCGTCGAGTGGGAACACTTTCATCTGTTTTCAATAGAAACCGTTTTTTTCCCCCCAAAGCTCTCGTGCAGACGTCCGCCTTATTCTTGTTGCTATATATATATATATATATATTATAGATATAGCAACATGAAAAGAGACATTATGTATAATGGGTACTTTGAATACTTTAAGGACTTTCACATGTAATGGAGTACTTTTAAATTTGACATCCTTTGTTTGAGTAAAGGCTCTGAGGACTTTCATAAATGTCTTGATGTCTCAAAAGTACCGTTCACTCATTTTTCTTCTTGTCATCACCACATACAGCGCCTCCTTCTGTTCACTTGTAGTCTAGTTGTTGGTCTGAAAGTTACTCAGTCCAGCAGTCATGAATCTGTAAGCAGAAGGTGAAACTATGAGGATGGAAAGCTTCTTATCCTCCTAAAATCTGATCATGTAACACTGGAACTGCTGCTGAATGTTGATCGTCAATCATATAAATATAGTAGATTTGTAAAATACAACATGAAGCATATAAAAGACTTTTTATGTCAACGTCCCTCAACGAACAACACTTCCTGTCTCATGTGGTGTGCTGTTATGACCGATAACGGCACACAGACCAGGTGGAGTTTAAAATCCACAGTGACACAGAAACATATATTCTGCTTTAAAAATGTAATAAACATTTTATGCTCTTTCTGAGACTGGACGGCGTCGTGTCAGTTATCTGTCCGTTATGAGTTATGTTATACATGCACGTACATGTTGGAGTTTGTTTAATATATACACCTGTACAGCTTAATGAAATTAGTTCAGTGTTAAACATTAATTATATATTCATCTGTAGATAATAAGATTAATATAACTGCCTGTAGGCTTTACTAAATAAACCTCCTGGTTGACAGTTAACGCCACGTGTGCTCTTCCATCATATGTGGACGTGTGTTAAAGGTACCAGATGTCATTATGTATATAATGTTTGTGAATTATATATTATATTTTTAGATTTTAGATAGATAGATAGATAGATAGAAACACACAGGTAAGCATACATTCAAATTAACCTATACTGCAGTAAACGTGTTAAAGTTAAACCAATGAGCTGAAATAGAATAACATTTTTTTTATATAAAATAAGAAATAGATCTACAAATAGAGGTAAAAACTCCATAGAATTAACTGTTGTAGACAAAGTGACGTTAACAGAGTGACCATAATCTGTTCACCAATAAATAGTGTTTGTAGAACTGTTACATGAAAGAAATATGACACTCGTGCTGTTATTCTGTATATCAGAACAGCTGCCATTCTGTTGTAGGTTAGTTAATTACAGCGTGCTGTACAACAAGTGACTGTATTCAAGCTGAATTGAAGTTTATTTGGTTATTTTAGTCTGGTTCCATATACCAACATTTGACTCTCAATAAAAACAGTCAGATTTTCACAGATAATACATTACTGGAAAATGATAAATTGGCTCTATCGTGTGGAATAAAAGCACCATTACAACAAAAAGGAAGATTAGAAATAGAAATAGATTAAAAAATTTTGAATTTAGAAAAAAAAAAATTAAACCTGTGCAAAGATTTTTACAAATAGAAAACTATAAAAAGTAAAAAATATTTAAAAAATGTATTTATAGAAATAAAAATAGAGATAGAACAAAACTATATACAAATAAATGAGGCTGTAGAACATTTATGACAGTCAGAGCACTGAGCACAGCTTTTATACAGTGTGTTATAAAATACATAATAAACAAATAAATTAAATGGTTATATTTATCAAACTGTTTGGACTATAAACTCATTTTCCATTTAACTTAAACCATTTTGATTGTTTTGTATTAAAAATGAATTTTCCCGTTCAAATACGGAAGTGACGCACGCACAAGCTGAGCCTCACCTTGGATTGCGCAATCCGTGTTACTGCCTCTCTGTATGTTCAGACACTTTTAATACATGCCGCCCTGACCTTCCATAGTTATCTGATGTATGTAACACGTGTGTGTAACCTGTCTCGCAGTGAAGAGGCACGAGGTGACTTCTGGACATGTTCGTCCAGAAGGATCGGCGCGTGGACTTCATTTGTAAGTCAGGTGAGACCATAATGACGTAAAGAACCCGTTAACTGCTGCAGGTCACATGGTGAATAATGGACTCTGTTATATTAATACATATATTTGTAAATCTTCACTGGTTGATATGTAAGGCAGTTGCTCCGTGTAGGACGCCATGTTTTACTTTCCTTTTCCCAGCATGGTGAGCATTGTAACGTCCTGCATCATATTCAGATATCAGAGATATAACCTCACACCGTTCACATGTCAGGCTGCTGTAGCTGGGAGTGTTACTAACGTGTTTGTACTGTTTGACGGTCTGTGAGGCTCTGACATGCTGTGAAACTGTGTGTGTGTGTGTGTGTGTGTGTGTGTGTGTGTGTGTGTGTGTGTGTGTGTGTGTGTGTGTGTGTGTGTGTGTGTGTGTGTGTGTGTGTGTGCGTGCGTGCGTGCGTGCGTGCGTGCGTGCGTGCGTGTGTGTGTGTGCGGGCAGGACGGAGTTACTGTGAACTTTATTTGAGAATGGATGTTTTATGTTGGTAGTTTATTGCTTTCAGAGATGCTGTAGTTAATCTAACTTGACAGTAATATTTATTTTCATATGACATATATTATTTTTTAATGTTAATTATTGTTTGAGTAAGAGATTTGTTTCTTTAACAGAAGTTTACTCTCCTTTGCCCTGCAGGTGTTATGAAGCCGGCAGCAGCAGAAATAAAGAGTGTTACTGTGAAATGAAGGTCAGTGAAGGTCTCAGCCACAATCCTGAATCCTGCGTCTGCTGCCTCCTTCTCTCCGCACACACTCCACTACAAATACGAAAAAATCACAACGCAGAGTCCAGGGGACAAATATACACACATAACGGCTATCAGCCTATCAATAATGTGTTTTTCCTCCTATGACAGTGTTCAGGCTGTGATCTAACAGGATGTCAACAGTTCTATGACTTCCTGTACATTTGTCTCTGAAGGATGTTTACTGCTCAGAATCTATTTTAAGTTTACGGAGCAGAATGAAGAAGAAGAAGAAGAAGAAGATGGCTGAGGCAGGGTGAGTGTTAATCCAACATTTGTATGATTTTACTGTCAAAGTCTCTGAGTCAGTTTCTTTCTCTCTGTGGACTGTAGAGGAAAGAAATGTTGGAATGAACTCGACTGTTTGATTCATGTGTGGACTCAAAAGTCTGAATTTACTGAAGAATACACATGAACGCTTCTGTAACCACGACAACAAGCACTGTATGCTGTGTGTGTGTGTGTGTGTGTGTGTGTGTTGTTGTTGTTGTGAGCTTGCAGTCAGTGTTACTGTTTTATCTCTCAGACTCACCATGATGAATGATGAAGAGTCTCCAGGATCCAGCTGTCTGTCTATGAAGAGTGACCGGTCCAGAAATCCACCTCTATGGTTCAGACATGAACCTGGACGCTCACACACAAAGTCAGAGCTCTGTTACTGACTCATTTTCAGTTTCCTCTGTCATCTTTAGTTTTTGGTTGATTTTGTGTTTGTGTGATAAAATCCAATTGTTAACTAAAATAAAAAAACACTTTGTGATCTGGACAAAGACATCATTTGTGTCATCTTCCTCTTAGTATCTGTGACAGCTGTCAGTCACGTAGAAAAGCACTAAGAAATGAAAACATGTTGGTGTTTGCAGAGTTCAGTCCAACAGACGGAGAGCAGAGTCTGCAGGATCCAGCTGTCTGTCTATGAAGAGTGACTGGTCCAAAGATTATCCTCTAACCTTCAGTGATGAACCTGCACCCTCAGACACAAAGTAAGAGTCTTTTTTTACTGTCAGCTGACTGATGAATTGAGTATGAAGAAAAAAGTTCTGCTCAAAGATTTCTATTCATGATGCAGAACTGTTGATGCAGATACTGTGTGAAGGCTCTCAGTCGTCCAGGTCGTCTTTCTTCTGTCGACCATCTGCACCTCAAGAGTGAAGCCTCTAAATGAATGAATATTAATTCCATGTGAATGAATATTAATTTGTTATTGGTCAGCTGTGTCAGCAGCAGCAGCAGAGAGGACCTGGAGGCTGCAGGAGTCATCAGACTGAATGGTGGTGAGGGTGGTGTTAAACTTAGGGGTTATGATTGATGACCAACTAACCTTTTCCAATCATGTCGCCTCAGTCGCCCGGTCTTGCCGCTTTGCACTTTACAACATCAGAAAAATCAGACCTTACTTAACGCAACACGCCACTCAGCTCCTGACACAAGCTGTGTTCATTTCAAGACTAGACTACTGTAACATCCTCCTGACGGGCCTCCCAGCCTGCACAGTGAAACCTCTTCAGATGATCCAGAACGCGGTGGCGCGCCTGGTCTACAACCAACCCAAAAGGTCACATGTCACCCCGCTGCTTATCGAGCTCCACTGGCTACCTGTTGCAGCCCGCATTAAATTCAAAGCGCTCATGCTCGCCTACAAAGTTGTCTCTGGTACTGCACCTACCTACCTGAACGCCCTGGTACAGGCATATGTTACCTCACGACCGGTGCGCTCCTCCAATGAGCGACGCCTGGCTCTGCCACCTGTTCGCTCAAGGCAATCCAAACTTTTTTTGTCTGTTGTTCCCCGTTGGTGGAACGCACTACCAGTTCCTACCAGAGCAGGGGCGTCCCTCTCTACCTTTAAAAACCTCCTGAAGACCTCCAGCTCTTCAGAGAGGACCTTCTCTCCTAGCACTACCTACAACTGGACATGAGAAAACTACCCCTTTAAGAATTGTCATAGCACTTATTGTTGCACTAACGCTTTCTTATCGCACTGTACCTTGATTATTTCCCTTCTCTGTAAGTCGCTTTGGATAAATGACTAAATGTAAATGTAAATGAATGCTGAATTCAAACAGAAGATTAACAACCTTTGACTGTTCTGTGACCATCAGAGCTTCTAGACAGTGTTCAATGTTACAATGTCTTCACAGAGAGAGGAAGAGGAGTCATGTTCCTGTGGAGGAGCAGCCGTCCTGCTTTGTTTTGTGTCAGGACGTCCTGAAGGATCCGGTCTCTACCAGCTGTGGACACTGGTTCTGCAGACACTGCATCACCTCATACTGGGACCAGTCTGCTTCATCAGGAGACTCCTCCTGTTCCCAGTGTGGGAAAAGATCCAGAACAAGACGTGGACTGCAGACAGCCAATCAGACCAGCACTGTCCAAAGTAAGACTGTCCATCTGTCTGCTGATGTCCTCATGTCTGAAATCAGGACTTGTTTTTTAACACGGTGACATTTGTTGTGTTATAACATCATTTGCTTCTTTATATATTCTTATATTGATGGTTTCTGTTCTGCTATCATTCTCTAAATATTTTTCTTTAGTCTCACATGTTCTCTTCTCTTTCAGTATGTGGTGGTCTGCAGGAGGTTTTAGATGAACATAAGATCAGTCTGAAGACGAGATGTGAACGTGTGACTGAAGGAAGTGATGAAACAGGAAGTGGAACCCTCCTCAACAGGATCTACACTGAGCTCTACATCACAGAGGGACAGAGTGAAGAGGTTAATACCCAACATGAGGTGAGGCAGCTTGAGACAGCTTCCAAGAAGAAGAAGACCCTCCATGACACTCCGATCAAATGCCACGACATCTTTAAAGCCTTACCTGACCAACAGAGACACATCAGAGTCGCTCTGACCAACGGCGTCGCTGGCGTTGGAAAAACCTTCTCAGTGCTGAAGTTCACTCTGGACTGGGCAGAGGGCTCGGAGAACCAAGATGTCAGTCTGGTGGTTCTGCTTTCGTTCAGGGAGCTGAACTTGATCAAAGATGAGCGGTTCAGTCTTCTCACGCTGCTCCATGTTTTCCATCCAACATTACAGAAGGTCACAGCAGAGAAGCTCGCTGTCTGTAAACTTCTGTTCATCTTTGACGGCCTGGATGAAAGCAGACTTTCACTGGATCTCAACAACAAAGAGGTCGTGTCTGATGTCACACAGGAGTCATCAGTCAGCGTGCTGTTGACAAGCCTCATCAAGGGGAATCTGCTTCCCTCGGCTCTCATCTGGATAACTTCCAGACCTGCAGCAGCCAATCAGATCCCTCCTTCATGTGTTGACAGGGTAACAGAAGTACGAGGCTTCACTGACGCTCAGAAGGAGGAGTACTTCAGGAGGAGAGTCAGTGATGAAGATCTGTCCAGCAGAATCATCTCACACATCAAGACCTCCAGGAGCCTCCACATCATGTGTCTGATCCCAGTCTTCTGCTGGATCACTGCTACAGTTCTGGACCACATGTTGACCACAGACCAGAGAGGAGAGCTGCCCAAGACCCTGACTGACCTGTACTCACACTTCCTGCTGGTTCAGACAAAGAGGAAGAAGAAGAAGTACGATGAAGGACATGAGACGAGTCCACAGGAGGTGACGGAGGCTGACAGGGAAGTTCTTCTGAAGCTGGGGAGGCTGGCGTTTGAACAGCTGGAGAAAGGAAACATCATGTTCTACCAAGAAGACCTGGAGCAGTGTGGTCTGGATGTCACAGAGGCCTCGGTGTACTCAGGAGTTTGTACAGAGATCTTCAAAAGAGAGAGTGTGATCTTCCAGAAAACAGTCTACTGCTTTGTTCATCTGAGCGTTCAGGAGTTTCTGGCTGCAGTCTACGTGTTCCACTGTTATACCAACAAGAAGACAGAGGTACTGAAGGACTTCATGGGAAAAGACTACAGTGACTCGACCCTGGATGTGTTCCTGAAGAAGGCCATGCAGAAATCCCTTCAAAGTCAAAATGGTCACCTGGACCTGTTTGTTCGCTTCCTTCATGGCCTCTCTCTGGAGTCCAACCAGAGACTCTTAGGAGGCCTGCTGGGTCAGACAGACAACAGTCCAGAAATCATCCAGAGAGCCATCAACAACCTGAAGGAGATGAACAGTGATGATGATGATGATGATGATGATGATGATGATGATGATGATGATGATGATGATTATCGTCATCATATCTCTCCTGACAGAAGCATCAACATGGTCCACTGTCTGATGGAGATGAACGATGACTCAGTCCACCAGGAGATCCAAGAGCTCCTGAAGTCAGAGAACAGATCAGAGAAGAAACTCTCTGAGATCCACTGCTCAGCTCTGGCCTACATGCTGCAGATGTCAGAGGAGGTTCTGGATGAGTTGGACCTGAAGAAGTACAACACATCAGATGAGGGACGACGGAGACTGATTCCAGCTGTGAGGAACTGCAGAAAGGCTGAGTAAGTCCAGATGTGATTATCAACATTATACAAAGATACACACTTTACACACATGCACATACAAACGTTTTCTTATATATGGCATATATTATTCATAATTAATGTAGTCAACAAAAAACAATGATCAGATGAGTTGGTGATGAATTAAATGATCTTTTAGTTGATGACTAATCACTCTATTGTTCACTTCACTGCACTAAGCTGACTGGAGTGAAGTGAACAATCGAGTGATGGCAACACTCATAACAGTAACAATAAACACAAGATTTGTGGAGAAAATAGCAGCTCACATTTCCACTGAGGTTTCATTTGAATTTTTTCAGTGAAGTTCAATGGACAGATTTTTATCTTCAACAAGCTCCAAAGGAATGAGATTGTTAAACAGTTGAACTCTATTTTTGAATAAAATGTCAGATTTTATTTATTTATTTCTTTTATTTCACTTTATGTTTTTTATTTTCTGTCATCACAGACTTTCTAACTGTGCACTCTCAGAGAGTCACTGTGAAGTCGTGGCCTCAGCTCTGAAGTCCAACCCCTCCCATCTGACAGAGCTGGACCTGAGCTTCAACAACCTGAAAGATTCAGGAGTGAAGCTGTCTGCTGGACTGGAGAGTCCAAACTGTAAACTGGAGGCTCTGAGGTCAGTTCATGTGTTTTACTCTGTGTAACTAATAGTTCTTTTGTTTTCTGTGATTGTCTGAGCACAAATGACAAAGTCACTCTACCCATTTTAGAGAAAAGCTCATTGATTAGGACATAGTAATGTTGAGCTGCACATTTCAAACCTGAACACATCTGATTGGATCATAAATGGAATTTTATCAACATCATTTATTCTTTATTCAGATTGAAGAGCTGCAGTTTGTCAGAGATCAGCTGTGCTTCTCTGGCCTCAGCTCTGAAGTCCAACCCCTCCCATCTGACAGAGCTGGACCTGAGTGACAACAACCAGCTGCAGGACTCAGGAGTGAAGCTGCTGTGTGATTTTCTGGAGAGTCCACACTGCAGACTGCAGACTCTGAGGTCAGTTCACTGACTCTCTGTTACTATTGTAGATCTGATGTTTAATTAACTGTTGAAGCTGGGATCGGCTCCAGCCCCCTGCAACCCTAGTGAGGATAAGCAGTTGCAGATAATGTAATGTATGTATATCATTTATGTTCAGACATAACTTACATCCATAAAGTTGTAAATGTCCTTTTGTTCATATTTTCATGTTTGTTGTATTAAATTTAGTCTGCAGTCACAAAGACTTGTGTTTCTTAAAGAAACTGTAGAAAATGTCCTCTGTTAGTGGTTAAAGTCAATGAATGTTCAGAATTGTTGGTAAATGGTCACATCTGTATACAGAAGATCCTCTGAACTCAGATTTGTTTGAAATGATCAAGTTTACTTGTTGAAAAAACACACACACACACACACACACACACACACACACACACACAAAAGGTTGTCTGAATGTTGTGCACATTTGGATGATGTCTGTAGAAGGCTGACATTATGATGATCCACAGTAACACAATGACAAAGTCACTCTACTGATTTTAGAGAAAAGCTCATTGATTAGGACATAGTAATGTTGAGCTGCACATTTCAAACCTGAACACATCTGATTGGATCATAAATGGATTTTTATCAACATCATTTATTCTTTATTCAGATTGAGGGGCTGCTGGTTGTCAGAAATCAGCTGTGCTTCTCTGGCCTCAGCTCTGAAGTCCAACCCCTCCCATCTGACAGAGCTGGACCTGAGCTTCAATGACCTGCAGGATTCAGGAGTGAAGCTGCTGTGTGATTTTCTGGAGAGTCCACACTGCAGACTGAAGACTCTGAGGTCAGTTCACTGACTCTCTGTTTCTATTGTAGATCTGATGTTTAATTAACAATTGAAGCTAATTTATGTTCAGACATAACTTACATCCATAAAGTTGTAAATGTCCTTTTGTTCATATTTTCATGTTTGTTGTATTAAATTTAGTCTGCAGTCACAAAGACTTGTGTTTCTTAAAGAAACTGTAGAAAATGTCCTCTGTTAGTGGTTAAAGTCAATGAATGTTTAGAATTGTTGGTAAATGGTCACATCTGTATACAGAAGATCCTCTGAACTCAGATTTGTTTGAAATGATCAAGTTTACTTGTTGAAGTAGAAATATTTCTTTGGTTTCTGTTGATTTCAACACACACACACACACACGCACACACATACACACACACACACACACACTGGATGGTTGTCTGAATGTTGTGCTGACGTTTGGATGATGTCTGTAGAAGGCTGACATTATGATGATCCACAATAACACAATGACAAAGTCACTCTACTGATTTTAGAGAAAAGCTCATTGATTAGGACATAGTAATGTTGAGCTGCACATTTCAAACCTGAACACATCTGATTGGATCATAAATGGATTTTTATCAACATCATTTATTCTTTATTCAGATTGGAGCGCTGCAGGTTGTCAGAGATCAGCTGTGCTTCTCTGGCCTCAGCTCTGAAGTCCAACCCCTCCCATCTGACAGAGCTGGACCTGACTCACAACGAGCTGCAGGATTCAGGAGTGAAGCTGCTGTGTGATTTTCTGGAGAGTCCACACTGCAGACTGAAGACTCTGAGGTCAGTTCACTGACTCTCTGTTACTATTGTAGATCTGATGTTTAATTAACTGTTGAACATAACTTACGTGGGCAGTGGTTAGCACTGTCGCCTCACAGCAAGAAGGTTCCTGGTTCAAACCTCGGCTGGGCCTTTCTGTGTGGAGTTTGCATGTTCTCCCTGTGTCTGCGTGGGTTATCTCCGGGTACTCCGGCTTCCTGCCACAGTCCAAAAACATGCACTTCATAGTTTTATTGGTGACTCTAAATTGTCCGTAGGTGTGAATGGTTGTTTGTCTCTATGTGCCCTGCAATGAACTGGCAACTTGTCCAGGGTGTACCCCGCCTCTCGCCCAGTGTCAGCTGGGATCGGCTCCAGCCCCCCACGACCCTAGTGAGGATAAGAGGTTACAGATAATGTAATGTATGTACATCATTTATGTTCAGACATAACATACATCCATAAAGTTGTAAATGTCCTTTTGTTCATATTTTCATGTTTGTTGTATTAAATTTAGTCTGCAGTCACAAAGACTTGTGTTTCTTAAAGAAACTGTAGAAAATGTCCTCTGTTAGTGGTTAAAGTCAATGAATGTTTAGAATTGTTGGTAAATGGTCACATCTGTATACAGAAGATCCTCTGAACTCAGATTTGTTTGAAATGATCAAGTTTACTTGTTGAAGTAGAAATATTTCTTTGGTTTCTGTTGATTTCAACACACACACACACAGATCAGCAGCATGTTATTAATCTGTGTTGAAATGAATGGTTGTCTGAATGTTGTGCTGACGTTTGGATGATGTCTATAGAAGGCTGACATTATGATGATCCACAGTAACACAATGACAAAGTCACTCTACTCATTTTAGAGAAAAGCTCATTGATTAGGACATAGTAATGTTGAGCTGCACATTTCAAACCTGAACACATCTGATTGGATCATAAATGGATTTTTATCAACATCATTTATTCTTTATTCAGATTAAAGGGCTGCAGGTTGTCAGAGATCAGCTGTGCTTCTCTGGCCTCAGCTCTGAAGTCCAACCCCTCCCATCTGACAGAGCTGGACCTGAGTGACAACGAGCTGCAGGATTCAGGAGTGAAGCTGCTGTGTGATCTTGTGGAGAGTCCACACTGCAGTCTGCAGACTCTGAGGTCAGTAGAGGGTTGCAGTCAGTCCATGCTGGTTTCAGCAGCTCCTTGTGATCATGTGTTTTTGGTTGATGTGAAGACGACTGTTGTTGTTGTGTTCATGTCTACAGGAAATAAAGCTGATTACAGCTGACAGCATTACAAGATGTACAGAGACAGTGGTCCTCATTCATCAGATCTGATCTCAAAGATCACACATATATATATCACACACACACACACACACACACACACACACACACACACACACATATATATATATAAAAAAAAAAAAAAAAAAAAAAAAAAAAAAATATATATATATATATATATATATATATATATATATATAAAAATATATATATATATATATATATATATATATATATATATATATATATATATAAAAATATATATATATATATATATATATATATATAATATATATATGAAGGAGCAGTGAATGTCTCTCTGTTTCTGCACTGATGATGCGTTCAGGGACTGTCAGCACTTTATTTCCACTGTGTACTTGAGTGAAATGTGCAGAGTCAACAGACTTGATGCAGGTCTGTGAGCTTCACTCCAACACGTTAACATGAGAGCTGAAAGGAAGCTGGCTACGCTACACAGCTGCTCCACTTGTGTCTGAACAGGACTGAAGTCCCTGCTGGTCTTTATACTGGATGTGCTGCATCACTGACTGACAACTGATGAAGGGAGTCTCTGTAAACACTGATTCATGACTTCTGTTGTCTGTTCTTCTCTCATCAGATGGGAGTCTTCTTCTCTCTTCAAATGGTGGTAGTGATCTCCGTCAGAGTGTGAGTGGTGAGAAAGGTGTTTGTGTTGAGAGAGGATCAGCTGAGTCCTGATGATGATGTTGCATCATATTTTTGTTTGACATGAAATGAATCAGCCAAAAAGAATATAAAGTACTAACACCAGCTTTACATATGTACATGTAATCCTGCAGAAAGTGTTCTTCAACACATAAACACAAAAAATGTCAGTCATAGATTATTATATATTCCCATATTTCTTTGCCGCCGGCCTCCAGAGGGGTTCCGCCTTGTTCCTCATGCCCCATCGGCGGTCCGGCCAACGCAGCACCCTCCAGTCCCTTTGCTGCGGCAGTCTTTATGGCTGAGCCTTAGCGGCCTCCAGCTCCCCGGGTTCCACTCGCTCGGCCTCCTGCAGCCCTGTCAGACTATGTTAAATCTAAGATGAAGTATTCTGGAAATTGTGTTTGTGTTGAAATGACATGGACATTGATGTGATTGTGTGATACGTGTCGGTAATGTCGTTATAACCACCTGAACTCAGATCAGTTTCTGATCATGTCACCACAGTATATATTGTTTAACTAACAGAACAGATTTATTTTTTCTATCTTATACTTTAATATGTGTCTGTTCAATAAGAAATACTGTCATGATTTCTATATTGATCATTATTTTATCACGGCAGAGCACCACAGTGTTACATTTCTCTTCACATGCCATTTCAAATGTTAAAAATGTATATGCCTATTGCATAAATTGATTTTTTTCCATATCATTTATTCTTTATTTCACGGGTCTTCAACCTTTTTCAGCCCGAGGACTCCTTGGACGAGAGACAAACAGAACACAGACCCCCACATGTAATTACATTTTTTAAATGTGTCATATTTGTGTCATGTCATATTATGTCATATTATTATATATGTGTGTAGGAGCCATTTGTGTGTATGATTTGTTTTGACCACTAGGGGGAGTTTGGTTTTGTATCACTGATTGCTGACGGGCACCAGGTGTGTATGCATAGATCATTTTAGGTTAGTTTTGGTTAGTGGGTGAAGGGAGCACACGATTTCTACCGTTTTCATGTATATCTAACATTTTCATGTATATCTAACATTTTCATGTATATCTAATGTTTTCATGTATATCCACGTTAAGCCATCGTTTATCCACTGTTTATCCACCACCTGCCATAAGACAAGAAATATCACCATATACCTCAGAGGTTTAAAATGTAAGTACCAGTATTCATGTGCAACTTTCAATAAACGACAACAAAGAAACCTAAGACAAACTCTCATTCTTTTTAATGGAAACACTTCAAGAATCCGCCGCCTCTCACTTACCAAGTGACTGAATTGGTCAGTCACTACAATGTGTCATTATTATATATGTCCAAAATGTGTCATATTTTAAGCCTGGCCTATAATAACTTTTATATTTTTACTTCATTCAACTTTTATTTCACCTTATTAACCTGTTTATATGCTGGGTTGTTGGCCTTATTGTTTGGTATTAAATGCCAAGAGCTGTTTGTCTTTGGACATGTCCACTGATTCATCCAGTTGGAGTACAAATGCCTTCACTGTCTGTAGTTTCTTAATTGTCTGCAGCCTCACATTCATTCACCATTATTTTGGTGAAAATTGTCAATTATTATGACAAACATTGGCGGACCCCCTGCAGTACCCCTGCGGCCCCCTTAGGGGTCACAGACCTCTGCTTTATTCAGATTGGATGGCTGCAGTTTGCCTTTCTTGTGTGTAAATTCTGATTTAAACACTAGAGTAGATTAATGTGATATGAATTTTCTCTTATCATCTTTGGTGAAACAGAGTACACAGTCTGATGTTTCTATAATAAAAAGTCTCATGTTCAAGTTGTTGTGACAGATTTTGAACCTGTTCATGATAACTCATGTAAGTTTCTTCTTTTAGCTGCCACTGTTCCCTCCAAACTCTGATTCACAGTTTAATATTCATTTCCTCATGTTCTCTCCGAGCGACCTCCTTCATTAACTTGATTCCTGAATGTGTTCGTTTGACCTTGTAGTGTTAAACAGTATTTCATACAGTGGTTCTTGACGTGTTCTGGCTGATCCTGTTTTGATCCTCCTACATGACACCTGAACCCAGACAAGCCCACACAGAGATCCCCAACTTAGATACTCGATTTAACAGTCTATGATTAAATCTGATCTGGACCAAGCAGCAACCTCCGTATCTGTGTCGTGAAGCCAACACTGCAGTTCCTCAATGATTAACGATTAAAAAAAATTATCTAATTAATTATAGGCTCTGTGATTAATTAATCTAAATTAATCACACATATTTTCTGTGAAAAGTATCCAAGCATATTCAAACATGTTTCAAATCAAACTGAATTCAGTAGATGAATAAATCAATGAAAAATACATTTTAAACATGAAATATGTTTTATATGAAAAACTAAAAACAGTTTTCTCTGTTCATATTCAATATGATCATCTCAGGACAAACTCTGACCTCCTGACAGCACAGTAACAGTCTGTGACATCATTAAATAAAGTGAAGTTCTCTGTCAAACCTCTGTCCCATAGATAGATACACGGAGACGCCGCCTCTGACGCTGCTGTCCATTGGAACGATACGTCAACGCGGCCGCCATCTTGGGTCTCCGTGTCTACTTACTGTATTAGTGAACAGAGGCAGAGGTCTGCCAACGATTAAAATCACCATGACTCTGAATGTTCAACCCATTTTCAAGCCGTTTGGTTTAATATAAATGTCAGACATATATTTGTGATACAACATAGATTGATTCGTTTTTTTATATATAATTATTTTTTTTATTTATATCATCTTTCTCCTTCTCCTCCTCCTCTTCCTCGTCCTCCTCCTCCTCTTCTCTTTTCCTCCTCCTGCTCTCCTCATCCTTCTCCTTCTCTCCTCCTCCTCCTCCTCCTCCTCCTCCTCTTCCCTCACCCCCTTTTGTGTGCAAATGTAAATTACAGAGTGTGTAATGCAGACCAGATTTCAGGTATTTCACGATAACTCAATCATGGATTGTTGTTTAAAAAAAGTATGTCTTCTCTGAATAGAATTGTGCATTTTAACATCAGGGAGGTGACACTGACTAACTACATTTTCAAAGGTTTATATGAGGGTTAATTCAATAGGAACAATTTCTAATAGTGTGTTTTATTATCATTTAGTGGGCACTGCGTTGTGTTAGTGAAATATTAAGATTATATGAGAATTTGTCATGACACTAACTTTGCAAAGACGGTCAGGTAAATGAAACTCTGATGGTACTCCTTCCTTTAAACGAGTTGACTGTGTTGTGGTTTGAAGTGACAGCTGCAGACTGAACGTCCTCCTGCTGCTGCCATGTCTGCCTCTTCCATTTATCTTTTGGAAACCTACACCCAAAACAACTCCACCTGAACAACGCTCAGGTCTCCATGCTCATGTAGCTACAATTCAGGTACACAACTTACGTTAGCAGTTAAGGTTAATGTTAGTGCCATGAAACTGATTTAATAGAATATTTAGGAATAACACGGCCTACTTAGCACAATTATATACAGTGGCTGAATGCCAAATGTCACTTTCATCATCTTACTGATGTCTTACTAACCAGAACATCTTTTGTTTTCTTGTCCTGACGTAAGCTAGTAATAAGCTAGTTTCATTTATTAAGAGATGCATCAAGTTCAACACGTTCATAACAGTTAAATTATATAAAACAACTTCTCTCTTGTGAAATGTTATTCCATGTTTCTTTCACGGAACATCTCGGCACAGTCATTCAGCTGCACAATGAATGCGTCATCTACGTCACATTACAATACACGTCACATACACGTTACACGTCTACGTGTATCTATCTGTGTGCTGTCCTCTCACACTGACACTGACCTGCCTCCATTCATTAATCAGTCGTTAGCAGACTTCATCAGTTTGTATCTGGACTGCTACATCAGGTGTTTCCTCCATCATGTTTACAGAGCAGGTGTGGGCGGGGGGTTTTCCCGCCTCAAAGGTGGTTACCATGGTTACCACGCAGCCTGATTCTTCTTTTATTTAATGACGGATGGCAACGAGCGTTTAAGGAGCATTACCGCCACCTACTGTGATGGAGAGTGGGCTGCAGTTTCCTAATTTCCACTAGTGGACGCAGCCCGATTAATCTGTGTTATTATTTCTATGATTAATTAATCTAAAAAGTTATATTCTGATGGTTACATTCAGCACATAGAGGCAGCCCACCTCATCTCCAGGGACGGACTGGCCATTGGGCAATGTGGGCAAATGCCACTGCGGCCGCCTGGTGATGCGGCCGGAATAAATAAATAAATAAATAAATGAATAGCGGAGCGGAGTGGCCGCATCAATAGGCGGCCGCGGTGGGCGGCAAATGAATAAATAGGCTTAATAAATAAATAAATAAAGCGGAGCGGCTGCGTCAATAGGCGGCCGCAAATCAATAAATGAATAAATAAAAATAATAAAAAATAAAGCGGAGCTGAAGGCGGCCACAAAAAAGAGGGGAAAAAGCAAACAAACAAACAAAACGGCCTGTTAACTCTGACAAATAATAGGCCTACTAAACTAAATAATAATAATAATGACATTTTTCATTTTTCCTGTAAAGGACTTATAGCCTAAATTTATCTCATCTCTAATCTATTATAAGGTTTTTTGGATGTTTTTCTGTCGTCAGTGGATTTTCTCGCGATTGTTGACCTGGTGAGATGATAGGTCAAATGACAATTGAATGATGGGTAGTGCGAGCAGGTCAACAACACGGAATTAAATAAAATGGATCGAGGAGGGAGAAAACGGCGAGTAGAAAAGGGTGGAGCAGAAAAAAAGAGAGAGAAGAAGCGTAAGGCTTTATTGGCTGAAAGTGGGAAAAGCGCAAATATTGTGGAGTTATTCTCTAAAAAGCCTGTGCCCGGCGATGCGGACGGTGGCGCCCCCAGCTGCTCTGTAGCTGCTGCTGCTAGCATGAGTGACAAAGGTGACATAAATTCAAATGGGCTTCCCCATAATGCACTTGAGGACATCAGTAAATGCCTCACTCCTTTTGATGAAGATGCAACAGTTGAAAATTTACAATCTGAGTTGTGCAGCCTGGCCCTCCACTGGGACACTATTAAAAAGTCCCCTCTCAGTGAGTACACAACCAGAGAGTCACAGTCTCTTACCTCTGAGGAAGAAGAGAACAATCAGGAGGACATGGAGGAAATTGATCTTGTTAGCAAAAGATGCACAGCCTGCAGGAACTGTGCTGTGTGTTGCTACTTCCTCCTCCAGCAGCTGAAGTTTTTCTCACATGCGTACCACAAAATACAGTTGGCCTACAAATATTTGTTGACCTTGTCCTGCACACAAGTGGCATGCGAAAGAAGCTTCTCGACACTTAAGTTCATTAAGAGTCGTCTCAGGAGCAGAATGCGAGAGGAAAATTTGGAAGCCGTCATGTTAATGGCAACAGAGAAGGAGATCCTCATGAGACTGGACTCGGATGATGTGATTGATAGAGTGGCAGAGAAAAGCAAATTATTGCGCAACCTGCTACTGTAACTACATAAAGGTAAAAAACATTTATTTTTCATGTTCTGGTTAAGCTATACTATTATGTTCTGTGGCAGTGTAATGTTTATGTTTCTGTTGGTTGCAGATGACCTGAGAAGACAAACGTGGCCTCTCTCTGTCAAAATTGCCAGGGCCTCTTTTTGGTGCCAGTCCGCCACTGCTCATCTCCCACCACCACAGCGCCTGATCCAGTCTGAATACACACTTCCGCCCCCTCCACCCGAGACCAACTTATCACATTATATATATATATATTGAAGATTTGATTTCTTTCTTTGCTGAAGTGATTCAAAGTTCTTCTTCTCTCACTTCATTGTGCTCATTGAACAGTGGAGTGAAAAATGACACTTGTAGGACTGAAACACACATTTGAGCTCTGTCTGCTGAAGCAGAACTTTTGATGCATTTTGTTGGTTTGCAGACAGAAAATCACATTTGATTTGTACAAACATGCTTTGTGATGATGAGAGGCTGATGACATTTAAATACTTGAACATCAGAGTTGCTCCTGAATGTCAGGATGTTCAAACACTACACTACGACAAGCAGAACCAGCTGAAGCAGAGGTTACGGAGTGGAGGGGGCACCTTCACCTTCACCTTCACCTCTCAGGTGTGTGAACACCAGGCAGGCAGCGGGACCGGATGATGAACAAGTGCTGGTGTTCATGACGATGTTCAACCTGAACCGGACCCACTACAGAAGACTCCACAGTACCTGGAGGAGGAGGAGAGTGCCAACAAACTGATGATCAGTTTTTAATCTGTCAGCGTGAGACTGTTGATCAGATCCAGTTTGTATCACTGACACAACGATAACACAAGAGGGAGGCTCATGTTTCATATTTCATAACACATTTTTTATATCACTTCTTCAGCGTAACAGAAAATATTGTCAACATGTCAGACAACAAATTTCATGTGACGTCATTCCAACAAGAACAAATGTGAGTAAAGATTGAAGGTTTGTCCAGACATCTTCACTGTGTGCTGCTGTCATGATGTGAGTCAGTTTCTATTTGAAACACTTTTAAAGGTGCAGTGTGTCAGATTTGAAGACAAGCATGGAATATAATATTCATAACTATGTTTTCATGCATGTATGATCACCTTTTGTTACTTAAAAATTCTCCTTTTGAAGCATGTTGAAACACTGTGTTTCTACAGCAGCCCAGAACAGACAAACTAAACACTGACTGCAGACAGAGACTTTAAAGTGTTGTTCAGCGTTTACATTTACAAACAGGAAGCCAAGAAACAGAGAAGAACCTGAA
>OX336885.1:30168088-30173088 GCA_946959425.1 Argyrosomus regius | reverse complement strand
TCTGTCTGCAAACCAACAAAATGCATCAAAAGTTCTGCTTCAGCAGACAGAGCTCAAATGTGTGTTTCAGTCCTACAAGTGTCATTTTTCACTCCACTGTTCAATGAGCACAGTTTCTCTAAAACACACCAACTAAATCTAACTGTGTATCAAGTACAGCACACACTGTAGTCTTGTCTAATCACAGCTGTACAGTCATATCACACATAAAGAAAATGATTCATGACGTACATGCTCCTAAAAGGTGAATTCAGACGGAACACTAAAGTTAATTTTATTCCAGTGAGTTTGACTGAATGAAGTGAGAGAAGAAGAACTTTGTGTTCAAATGTCTGATGACTAATTACACATGAATAATTCTAATTATCTAAACATTTAAATATCACTCACCATTCAAGCGCACATAAGTCTCAGCAGAAATCATATGGCCGATGTTCTCCTGTGTGGCTACACAGCGGTAATGGTCGGTCGTGGTCACAGTCGTGTTCAGAGTAATGAATAAACTGCCTCCTCTTTTTAAGACCTGTGGCTCCTCAGCAGGAACGATGCTTCCATCACTGTCCTGCCATTTTACTTCAAGTTCCGGAGCTCCATGAGCTTCACACTGCAGCAGAGACCAGTCCTTTGTTTGATCAAGTATCTTCACATATGGCTTTGGAGCTGTACCTGTGAACAAAATATAAAAAACAGATGATGAAGGACAATTACAGCATTAGATTACGGCAATAGAGATTTTTCTTTTCATCCATACCTTGCTTGTATAAAAATTATGAGAAGAGTTTTTTCATCATAAACCTTCTAAACGGTTCAATATTTACAGAACTGAAAAGATGTTGGAGTATAAACGTCTCCACATTTAAGTGATGAGTGATGTAACACAGTTCAACACAGAGACGTTCACAAGTTGAGGTTTGTAAATGACTCTGTAGAGAGTGACGTCATCAAAATCAGGACTCACCTGTGATGTTTTCCTCAGATCGGTCTTTAAAGATGAACTCTGAAAGACAAAACAAAACATGTCAGAGTGCTCGTGAAACATCGACCTGGCTGACGTGTACAAATCTGAGAGTGCACATTCAGATTTCATCGCCTACAGACTGATGACATTTCACTGTGCAGTGACATAATGGGCAATGTGTCACTAATATCAGGCATGTTTGCTACAGAGGGAATCAGTCCAGATGTGTCTGCAGCTCTGTGGGGTCGAGGCTCTGCCAGATGTTTATTCTGACTACCTGACTAAAGTCCATGTGGGACTCTTAAAGCTGTCACATCAGTAAACGAGCGGCCATCTTTAAGTGTTCAATGAAAGAACTCACCAACAACAACAAGCTTAATGTGGAACGTTTGACGTGGCTGGTGACGTGGAAAATCACAGGTGTAGTCTCCGCTGTCATCCATCGTTGTGTTTGTGACCTTTATGGAGGCGTTGCCGTATTTCAGTCTATCTTGAAAGTGTGAGACGCGACCTTTGAACTGCTCAGCTTGACCTCTACGGCCGTTATTGGTATGAATGCCTGCAACGTACACGAACACCTCCTGCTGACCATCTTTCTTCCATTCAAATCGCTTAAACACAATGCCTTCACTGAGGGAACAGGGTAAAATAACATCACTGCCTTTTTCCACGACCACTGACCCTGAAAGATAAAAACATGTATTAATCAGTATGTTTACATGCAGAGTCATGAAGTGAAGACACACACACGGAGGTTTGTTGTTTGAACATGTCAACTTATCATAGAAGGACTAACTTTTCTTGTTGTTTGACTTTGTTTAGCACACTGTCCTCAACAAATCCTCTGAACTGCCCTACAGATTGTATGTTTGCATTTCTGCTGCACTCATTAATAATTAATAACACTGAACTCTTTCTCTGTTTTTTCCAGGTGATGATGAACATCAGCGCTGACTCGGCTGTCAGTCAGACGAGAGAGAGGACAAGGAAAACACAGAACTAAAAGTTCAACTGAATTCACTTCCTGGTGATTTCTTAGTCTAGTAGGTAAAAAGACAACAACATCAAACCTCTGGACAACACTCAGAGAGCGGACACACAGATTTCAGCATCTACTACACTGCAGAAATATCTCTGTCCACACATGACAAACAGAGTGACAGTGTCCATCCCTGTGTGTGTGGTCTGGATTGTAGCTGGTGTTTATTTCCTCTGATGTTTACATTAGAAAACCTCAGGACAGGTAGCAGAGTCGACAAAGTCATGTGTTGTCCATTTTCCATGTCTAATGAGTGTCTCTTAAGTTATCATTGTTCAATATGATCTCCAAAAATACAGTTAATATTGTAAAAATACAAGTAAAGAGCGTAAATTTAGCTGAGCTAACACAGATAGATCTGCACCTTCTAGAAGAACGACCAACGCTCTGCTGCAGTGAATGAATCAAGTGGAAAGAAGCTGCATTTGTAGCACATGAAAAGGGATTATTCTCAGTATACTGAATGCAAATTGAATTTGGTTTGTGTGAATTATAACAGTCTTGGATATGTCATTGATGAGTAACAAGATTGATTTCCAGGGGTTTTTAGTTAACCCTAAAAAACACTCTGAGCTGACATGAATTCATCTGTCTCTGTGTCTCTCTGTCTCTCTCTCTATCACTGTCATGTACCTCAGTGAAACAACATGCTGTGTGGAATCTCTGGCAGTCTGTGTGTGCTGTTAGCAACACACATAAGCTCAGATCTGACTACATATACAGTGGTGGCCAAAATGATTAGAACACTTGGTGTATTTAAGAGGTTTCAGTTGTTTTTGTTGAATTGGTCATTAAAATAAAACACATGAAATATCTACAATGTCATCATTATGCTCTATAAACCATAGAAGATTTAGCTCATTTTCCTGTCTTCAAACGCAGTCCAAACACTGTAGAGTCACTTTAGACCACCATGATGCCACCAATTCACACCAGAACCAAAAGGGTAGAAGTAGAAAAAAGAAACTTTCAGACAGACGAGTGAAGCATCTCAAAATTCTCAGTCTTAAGGACCGAAGCAAGAACTCACGAGAACTACGTGATGAGATCAACGCCACAATGACTGATGGTGCAACAGTGTCTTCAAGAAGTGTGTGTTAGAAACTGGGTGAAGAAGGACTTGCTGGCAGAATAGCGGCAAAGAAAGCATTACTGAAAGACAAACAGAGTGAAACACCTGAAATTAGCAAAAGAACACAAGAAATGAACAAAGGGAGATTGGTATAAAGAGTTGTTTGAAGTTTGAACAGTGAATGTTGGACAGAGGGAGAAGGAGAGGTATAAAAATGAGTTAAACACAGAGGGGGTAGTATTATGGTGTGGGGACATTTCAGCCTCAGGAACAGGTGACTTAGTGAACACTGATGCATCATGGATAAGAAAGTATACCACAGCATTCTGGTGAGACAAAGAATAACATCTGGGAGTTATCTTATTAGGCCTGGATTTATTTTCCAAGAAGACAATGAGCATAAACATTCTTCTAACTATTGTCTGAACGACCTGTGACAGAAGGAATCTGCTGAAACATTGAAAATGATGGACTGGCTCCCTCAAAGTCCGGACCTCAACCCCATAGAGCAAATTAAACTGGATAGATCTACTGTACATTCAAAGGAAAGCCTTTGGCTTGAGTTGCAGAAGGCATGGGATAACATTAGTGTTGAAGTTCTCAGGAAATATATTGACACAATGCCAGAGAGATGTGCTGCTTTAACTGCTGCAAAAGGTGGACATGCTAAATATTAAAGTTCATCAGTAGGACTTGCTTCATCTGATATTTGTTGTGCTCACTGTAACCATCTGCATGTTTCATGAACATTATTAAATCAAATCATGTTTTGGAGACAAAAAAAATGATCAAAATCAATATTTTCAGTAATTAATAAGTATAATCAATCATTTTGACCTCTACTGTATTTTCTGTCTTATCTACAGGCGCACTGGTGCATATAAAAAATGTCCCGTGTCCGGTTACCGGTGTATGACACGAGACCAGTCTAATGTTACATGTACTGACATAAGCATTACATAATGCATTTGCAGAGCTGGTTAGCTGAGTGTAAACAAGAATTATAACTAACATACGGAGAACCACAGATGCTAACATGCTGAAGGCTTTTATATTTTGATATTTTATATTTAATGTATTTTGTAAGAAATCTCAGAATTGCATTTACAGACTTTAAGTGTTTAATGAAAGCACTCACCAACAACAAGCTTAATGTGGAACGTTCGTCTCGGCTGGTGACGTGGAAAATCACAGGTGTAGTTTCCGCTGTCATCCACCTTTGTGTTTGTGATCTTTATGGAGGCGTTGCCGTATTTCAGTTTATCTTGAAAGTGTGAGACGCGACCTTTGAACTGCTCAGCTTGACCTCCACGACCGTTATTGTAATGAGTGCCTGCATCATACAGGAACACCTCTTGCTGACCATCTTTCTTCCAGTCAAACAGCTTTGACTCAGCGCTGTCTCCGAGGGAACAGGGTAAAATAACATCTCTGCCTTCTTCCACGACCACTGACCCTGAAAGATAAAAACATGTATTAATCAGTATGTTTACATGCAGAGTCATGAAGTGAAGACACACACATGGAGGTTTGTTGTTTTAACACGTCAACTTATGATAGAAGGACTAACTTTTCTTGTTGTTTGACTTCGTTTAGCCTCAGCAAATCCTCTGAACCGCCCTACAGATTGTATGTTTGATTTCTGCTGCACTCATTAATAATTAATAACATTGAACTTTTGAAAATCAAAAAATCAGGGAGCGCAAACGAGAGAGAGGTGACAGCAAAACCGCAAAGACAGACAGCGAGAGCAAAACCCTGTTCACTGAAAAAGAAACAAAGCCAACTGTGAACAAAAACATATTAATTTGTTAAATTATAAGTTATAAATTTTATGTTTGAGATTACATTTTTTGGTCTCAGTGAGTTTTTTTCTCTCTTAAATTAAGTTTTTTTTTTTTATCAAGCTTTATTTTTGTTTGACATTGAAG
>OX336885.1:30019812-30167988 GCA_946959425.1 Argyrosomus regius | reverse complement strand
AAGTTTTGTTTGGATTTATTTGACACAAAACTAATTCCATATCTTCAACAATGTGTTCGTCTCTTACAGGACAAATCGAAAGTGAAAGTAAACAACAGGGTGAGTTTTCGAGCTTCCTTCTCGTTTTCATGTCCGAGTATTAATTCAGATAATACAGAGGCTCCACAGCTGGGATTCACAACATGTTGCTCTTCAACACTTGAAATATAATCATAAACTTGAAGACGGCAGTAAAATCTCATTCTGGAAAATAGAACTCGGACAAACTGTTCTGTCAAAACAAGCTCATGGTCGCTTTGATAGCAGAAACAAATAACAAAAGTAATAATGATGAAAAAATGACGTCAAAGCGATAATTATGAATAAAGAAACACTTAAACACAGAAAGTGCACAATAAGCAGGAAACAGTGAGCGCGTGCAGGGTGTCTGTAAAACATGACACACTTTACTTCATGTGACAGACAAAGACACACAAAGTTTAAGATCACTGTTATACTCACTGTCTGTTGTCTATCTACGTAGTGGAACTTTCTTACCTCCAAGAGTTTGAGGCAGCAGACAGAGACACAAGAACAGAGCTGAGAGCTTCATGTTGTCCTGAAGTGACCCTGAGCTCAGTTCATAGAAGATGACGTCAATCATCTCAAATATGGGAAGTTAAATGTCCGAATAAAGTGACGGTGGACTTCATGGCTGGGTAGGCAGGGTCAGCCAGAGCTTTAATCGCATACAAAAATATATATTATATAGAACTCACTATTAAAACCACTGCAAAGTCAGTCAAAATGCCACTGTCAAAAATGTAGCTAGTTACTGACATCAGCGGATTACAGCGCGCACACAATTACTGCCAATTAATTTTCAGAGACGTACATTCACCTGAATTTCTACAGGATTTACAGCTGAGCATAGGAGCACCCAAAGACAAGAGCACAACAAGAAATCACCTGTATCTCAACAACACAGGACTTACAGCTCCGGTGCACCTGTAAGACCAACATTATAAACACTGCTCACTCTTGATCACATACCATTAAACCTCTAAGCAAAAATAAGTCTGAAAAGCCTAACATAGCTTTTGTATGACATCACTCACATAAAAGCACAACATAGGAAGACTTTATAACCAGAGAGAGAGAGAGAGAGAGAGACAACTGCGCTGTACTGCGGTACTCACTACACACTTCACTGATCTCCTGCAGATTACACTACAACACTTTTTTGGGGAAATATGGACTTTTCATAATTTCTGGGAATTTTTATTAGGAGTATTAATCAATAACTGGCATGCATGTAGCCTCCAACTTACAACCACACCTTACATTCCTGAACATTAGCACCTGTTCCAGAAACCACCAAGCATCCCCCACAACTGCTTTGACTATGAATTGATAGGAACATTTTCTTATCAATAGCCAAGACAAAGTGCAGACATGCACAAACAGAATTTCTGCCTATACACTTTGATGCTTTTTCATGCTCTGCTCCTTTCGTGCCCCTGGTACCGCTGTGGAGGTTTGTGCCCCTGGTAGTCTGCCTTCAGACTTGGTTGTTTTTTACGTCTTTTGCCTGATGCAAAATTCAAATACCCCATATTATACTAAAGCCTTCTCCCACAAACTAATTGTTGTAGTACCCAACAGGAGTGGTTGAGCTGAGGTTTATGATACTACACTGTAATAGTTATTGAATATAATTCCTAATAAAAATTCCCCCAAACTATGAAAAAAGACTTTTCAAACCAAGTGTTGTAGTGTTATCTGTAGGAGATCAATGAAGTGTGTAGTGAGTTTAGTGACACTACACTGTTTCATAGTGAAGTTATTAATATTCCTAATAAAAATTCCCAGAAATTATGAAAAGTCCTTATTTCCCCAAATAAGTGTGTTATAAAAATTAGGTTTATACCGTGTTTAAAATCATATGATGTGTACGTGAGTTCCTATTTCTTACAAGTTCTGTTTTCACTTCTCTAATATGACCTTGTTGCTAAGGCTGGCAGTGTAGTGACTAAGTCCCAGTTTCAGCCGCTACGGATGGTGATTTTTCGTGATTGTTTGTACGTGTGAATGAAGAAACCGATACCAAACTTGTACTTCTATTTTAAATGAAAGTGCATTTATTTGCAATTGTTCACTCTTGCGATAATAATCCAAGTTTTCCAAAAACAGTCTTTAAATCCAAAAACCCAACGTTGTTCCTCCAAGCACAGTCAAAAACTGTTTGCTTCCCCAAAAATCCCACACCTGTGCTCAATCACCTGAATTAAATTACTTCAGGCCGGCCTCAGCCGATACCATAGCACCCCCTAGTGATCAGGAGGAGTAACTGGAAAATATAAATCAACATATGGCTCCTACAGGCAGGATAAGGAAGAGTTCAAGTTAATGTATAAATAGAGGAAGTCCAGAACAGAACAGAACAAGGGTCAGAGACAGGTCAGAGAGGTGACATTTAGATTGAGGATATGCTGACTACTGATTAAGGAAACTAAGAAAAACGTTTAGATGCTGTATATGCAAATTGTTTGTTAACAATTTAAAAAAATTTAAAAATTGTTTGTTAACAATTTTCAGGGGTTAAGACAGCCCATTATCGATTGTATAAGAACCAACTGTTAGAGCTCCACAGGGAGCCTTTTTCTCTGTAACCCCTCCTGTGTGTTGCACTGTTAAACGCTCCTTCTTGTACAGGAATAATAAATTCAACTTAAACTTTGATACTTCGAATACAGTCTTCCTTATTGAAGGGTCACTCTAAGAAATTCTTTTAACAAAGTGTTGTAGTGTAATCTGTAGAAGACCAGTGAAGTGTGTAGTGAGTTTGGTGACACTACACTGTATCATAGTGAAGTTATTGAATATTTTTGTAATATCTCTTTTCGGTGTTGCACTTTGTAGACGGTCCCTGCTCTCACAGCCGGCTGCACGTAAACACTAATGTTGTTGGTGTGGCTCTGAGCATGGCTCGTTTTGATGAACATTATGTTGTAGCTCGTTGTCTATCTTACTACGGTTGAAAATATGCGTGTTTTGTGTTTTAACAACGTTTCACTTCAGAGTTATTGATCCCAGAAGTTCGAATCTGCCAATATCTTTCCAACTTTACCGCAGTCTGCGCTGTCTGTGGTACTGAAAAAGAAGGAGAGAGGAAATAAAAGTGTTGGTGTCGGTGCACCATACAACACCATTAGCAAGCAAGTGGGGGGACACTTACTTTATTTGTAGATGAAATCCATGCGTCTGTCCCTCTGCACGAACTTGCTGAGAACAGCTTGCTAAACTCAGATCTGACTACATATATTCCCTGTCATAGCTACAAGCTGCTAATGATGGTTCCTTGCAATGCCAGGCTTTTCAGAATGTCTTTGTAGCTCATTCCCAGCCTAAAATAAAATTCTATCATACTGTCCCTGTCCATCGTGTAGCTTTAGCCCCTCTAATGCCTTTACCTTAGACCTTAGAGAAGGTGCGCTCGATTTGCTTACCCAGCTGTCCAGGAATTATATTAATATTATTAATTAGTATTTCGTGCGCACGTTATAGCTATATTGTGGCCACAATTTAAATATTTTTTTGACCATGTCACCAGAAGGGCTCCGTACTTTATTAAACTTGCAGGAATTAATTCATGCATAGATTGTCTCAATGGCCAGCTGCTACAGTACCCGAGATGCTTGTTAACCCGCCTTCTGCAGCAGACGAGTTCTGGAGCACTGAGCTGTCAATCAAAAACCTCTTAGCCAATGGGGACACACCCCTGAAAAAGCCCGCCCACCTGTGAGGTTTCAGTCAGAACTGAGAGTAAAAAATCAAAAAATCAAAAAAATTTTAAAAAATCAAAAAAAATTTAAAAAATCGAAAAGTCAAAAAAATCAAAAAAAAAATCAGGGAGCGCAAACGAGAGAGAGGTGACAGCGAAACCGCAAAGACAGACAGCGAGAGCAAAACCCTGTTCACTGAAAAAGAAATAAAGCCAACTGTAAACAAAAACATATTAATTTGTTAAATTATAAGTTATAAATTTTATGTTTGAGATTACATTTTTTGGTCTCAAATTTTTTGCCACAAAACTAATTCCATATCTTCAACAATGTGTTCGTCTCTTACAGGTCAAATCGAAAGTGAAAGTAACCAACAGGGTGAGTTTTCGAGCTTCCTTCTCGTTTTCATGTCCGAGTATTAATTCAGATAATACAGATAGATAATACAGAGGCTCCACAGCTGGGATTCACAACATGTTGCTCTTCAACACTTGAAATATAATCATAAACCTGAAGACGGCAGTAAAATCTCATTCTGGAAAATAGAACTCGGACAAACTGTTCTGTCAAAACAAGCTCATGGTCGCTTTTATAGCAGAAACAAATAACAAAAGTAATAATGATGAAAAATGACGTCAAAGCGATAATTATGAATAAAGAAACACTTAAACACAGAAAGTGCACAATAAGCAGGAAACAGTGAGCGCGTGCAGGGTGTCTGTAAAACATGACACATAAAACAAGACACACAAAGTTTAAGATCACTGTTATACTCACTGTCTGTTGTCTATCTACGTAGTGGACGTGAACTTTCTTACCTCCAAGAGTTTGAGGCAGCAGAAAGAGACACAAGAACAGAGCTGAGAGCTTCATGTTGTCCTGAAGTGACCCTGAGCTCAGTTCACGCGGAAACAGCCGTTATCTCTGAGGAAGAACTGCAAGGTCACACCCACATCATTACACGGCAACGCCTCCATAAAGATCACAAACACAAAGGTGGATGACAGCGGAGACCACACCTGTGATTTTCCACGTCTCCAGCCGAGACGAACGTTCCACGTTAAGCTTGTTGTTGGTGAGTGCTTTCATTAAACACTTATAGATGTCCGCTCGTTTACTAACGGACACACGGACTTTAGTCAACGTCCACATCTGGACTGATTCCTACGGAGCCCCTAAAGGGACATGGAAAAAAAAAAAAAAATTAAACGTTTCTAGTGAGCACGAGATACTTTCTCGTGAGCACCAGAAAGTATCTCGTGCTCACGAGATACTTTTCTGGTGCGCTCGAGAAAGTATCTCGTGAGCACGAGAAAGTATCTCGAGAAAGTATCTCGTGCTCACTAGAAAGTATCTCGAGAAAGTATCTCGTGCTCACTAGAAAGTATCTCGAGAAAGTATATCGTGCTCACTAGAAACCTTAGGTTAAGCACAGGCAGTTGCGCTTCCTGTGCGTATGCCTCTAGGCTCATTAAGATCATTAAAGGAATGGCTGCGTAAATGACTGCGGTAAAGTTGGAAAGATATTGGCAGATTCGAACTTCCGGGATCAATAACTCTGAAGTGAAACGTTGTTAAAACACAAAACACGCATATTTTCAACCGTAGTAAGATAGACAACGAGCTACAACCTAATGTTCATCAAAACGAGCCATGCTCAGAGCCACACCAACAACATTAGTGTTTACGTGCAGCCGGCTGTGAGAGCAGGGACCGTCTACAAAGTGCAACACCGAAAAGAGATATTACAACATAATAATAACTTCACTATGATACAGTGTAGTGTCACCAAACTCACTACACACTTCATTGATCTCCTACAGAAACACTTGGTTTAAAAGAAAGGCATTTTTCATAATTTCTGGGAATTTCTATTAGGAATATTAATCAATAACTGCACTATAATACAGTGTAGTGTCCCCAAACTCACTACACACTTAACCTAAGGTTTCTAGTGAGCACGAGATACTTTCTAGTGAGCACGAGATACTTTCTCGTGAGCACCAGAAAGTATCTCGTGCCCACGAGATACTTTTCTGGTGCGACACTAGAAACGTTTTAAAATTTTTTTTTTTCCATGTCCCTTTAGGGGCTCCGTAGATTCCCTCTGTATCAAACATGCCTGATATTAGTGACACATTGCCCATTATGTCACTGCACAGTGAAATGTCATCAGTCTGTAGGCGATGAAATCTGAATGTGCACTCTCAGATTTTTACACGTCAGCCAGGTCGATGTTTCACGAGCACTCTGACATGTTTTGTTTTGTCTTTCAGGTGGTGTCTTAACCTCTTGTGGTGATTATGAGCATTTCAGTCTCTTAATATTTACCCACTTTAAACTGTATAATAGCACAAACATGTTGTACATGTACATCAGTGTAAAGCAAACTCAAATTCACAGGATCTCTCCCTCAGCTTGTCTATAAAGTCTGGACCAAATTTGAGGTTGACAGACAGAAGTGGCTCTGAGATATTTTAGAAAGTGCAGTACAGATTATCTCCAGCAGGTGTCCACAGAGCTCTCTAAAACTTCTCCAAAGTTACCAAATGATGATAATAAATCCCTTTATGATCCTGAAGAAATGTCCACAAGTGTCAAATCTGACTAAAAAAGATGATTTTAATATTTAAATACAGATTTACATATTGATTATCATTGAATCATGTCTCTATAAACATATAAATAAAGTTTTTATTGTTATGTGAGTGTCCCACTACCACAGGAAGTCAGATAAAGTTGGTCAGGCAGGTGATTTAATTGGCTACAAGCTCAGAGTGTTTTCACGGTGCTGACTTCCCATTGGATGAAAGTAGCTGTCAATCAAACTCAAGTGGAGTTCGCGTAAAGATGCTGTCCTCTGATTGGCTGACGGAGTTAAAAGTCTGGTCAGTTCGTCACTTTAGGTCGTAGAAAGATGCGGATTGGTTTGTTTTGTTCCTCGGAGTTTACCGATTTCACAGATACTGAGTTGAAGATTCTGTTTCATATTTTATAACTTTGGTTTCATATTGTAGCTCAACAGATTTATCATCAGTTCTCTGTATGTGTGTGTCTGACATGAGTCAGAATGTTTGAAATATCATGTCCTGTCAAACATGCTGGAATATCAAACTGAGGTGTATATAGTGTTTTTCTGTTATATTCTACATGCTGTTATTGTCCCTAATAATCTTGTTTTTTATACTTTGTTCACAGGTGCAGGTCCTGAACCTTCTGTCAAGACACTTAGTGAAACAAAGGACTGGTCTCTGCTGCAGTGTGACGCTCATGGAGCTCCAGAACTTGGAGTAAAATGTCAGGACAGTGATGGAAACATCGTTCCTGCTGAGGAGCCACGGGTCTTAAAAAGAGGAGGCAGTTTATACGTTACTCTGAATACGACTGTGACCAAGACTGACCGATACTGTCATGTTTCTGTCTGTATGTTTTTGGACTTCCTGTTTTATTTTGTAGTTTGTGTTCTTTCCCATTTTTGTTCATCACTTCCTGTCAAGCTCCTTTGTTCTGTTTCCCGCCAATAATCACCACACCTGTATTTAAGCCCATGTGTTACGCCCCTTCCCTTTGCCAGATTGTCATTGTTACCTTTGTGTGCTTTGCTCTCTCGCGTTAATCTTCTGTGAAACTCTTTGTGTATGACCTGTTTTTGTCATTTTGGTTTTTGGAGATCTGCCTTGCCCTTTTTGGATTTGTTTGCCTGTTCGTTGGACTGCCTACCTGTGTATGACCCTGCCTGCCCTCCAGTAAAGGTTTTTGGAACTTGGACTGACCGCTCTTGTATTTGAGCCCACGGCTGTCTGATTATTCACATTTCATGTTTGTGTGTTTAGCTGGGTGGCTGGTCAGAGCGGCCTCCTCCCACCATGGAGGCAGGAGGGAAGGACTGTGAAGAGGAGACGCTGCAGACGGCCTTCAAGAAGCTGAGGGTCGATGCTGAGAGGTAAATAAACAGTTTGTTTGTTACTGACGTTTGTTTTAATGTAAGTTATTAACTAATCCAGATCGAAGCTGAGCTGCAGTCACTGGGACGGCACCTGAATTATAATCCTGCGTTTAAAACTGTCTTTAAGCAATTTGATCCAGTTTAACTGATCCAGTTTAACTGATCCAGTTTTAATCCCGGGCTGTAACCATACACACTTTTGGGATCAGGGTTTGGTACAAATTCAGTACAGCTGGAAATAAAAAGAAATGAAAGAAGTTAAAGCACTCAAACACGGTCATACATTTTAAATAACAAATGTCCAGACTGATGAACATGTTTAATGAAGACACTTTAACCACGTACTTCCATCTGATATTCTCTGTCTAATATCGGCAGAGATAAAAACTCCTCCAGCGTTGGTTTTTAGTGTGAGGCGTCCTGAACGCCGTGAGGACTCACCTCGTCTGTGTCTGTCTCGTTCCACTAATCGAAACATTCGGGTTCATTATTAGACTTCACAGACGTTCAGTGTTTGTTGTTGGTCAGTAAACTTGTGTTCTCACAGAAAGTGACGATCATTCGTGTTTATTCACTCCACGGCTCGCTGCTGAAGAGTTAGAGTGAAGATGAATCAACATTTTAATCCCAAATTTTTTTTTTTTAAGATATTTTTTGGCCCTTTTTTCAAGTTTATTGTACGAGAGAGAGAGAGAGAGAGAGAGAGAGAGAGAGAGAGAGAGAGAGAGAGAGAGAGAGAGAGAGAGAGAGAGAGAGAGAGAGAGAGAGAGAGAGAGAGAGAGAGAGAGAGAGAGAGAGAGAGAGAGAGAGAGAGAGAGAGAGAGAGAGAGAGAGAGAGAGAGAGAGAGAGAGAGAGAGAGAGAGAGAGAGAGAGAGAGAGAGAGAGAGAGAGAGAGAATCAGCAGCTCCTGAAAAGATCTTCTTTTTTTGTGTTAAAGTGAGATAAACTCTTCAGAAAGTTTTGGAAGAAGAAACAGTTATTTGGAGGAATTACCTCTGTGGAGGCAAGAAACAGCAAGAAAACAGCAAGAAACCAGCAAGAAACCTGGGAAAATACTGCTCAACTGAAAAGCTTTAACCAACTGACAGTTGATGTAGCTGTCCTGCTGGTTAACTGACACCAAGCTAAGAAGAGGAATTCAGCTAAAGATACAAGTGAGTGAGATCATCAGAGAGACAACGTAACCTGCTAAAGGATTTACAAAAACTTTAAATATTATAACTGCTGAATGATAAATAAACTAAACCTAGCTTGGTGTTAAAGCTAACAGCTAGCTACCAACAACCAAAGCCCTAGCAACGGTTACCAAGGAGCAGTTAGACCAGCAGTGATGCAGCAGCAGAACTCCATGGCTTCAACCACAGTCTGTACAGAGGCTGTTCCACTGTTATATCCACGAGATGTTACAAATGAGAGTGCCAGGGAGACATACAAGCAGAAACTCCTGAAAGAAAGACCAGAGACGCTCTTTTCTGATCTATACAAGAGTGGAGATGTCAGCAATCTGATCCTACTCACAGACCAACCACTAGCATGGCACGCTGCCATAAATGCCCACTATCCTCATGTAAAGAGAGAGGGGATCTGTAATGGCTGGAAACTAAAAATCCAAGAGGCTGAAGACCCAGACAGTGTCATGATGACAGTCAACATATATAAGAACGGGACTATCATGGTGCAAGGAAACCGCAAGCAGTTTGAGATTGACTTCAGTCTTATAAAGAAGAGGGCCCAACAGGAGAAGTCTGCCCCCACTGTCAACACCCACACCCTGCCAGACACAGACACCACCCCTACTTCCAGCTGCCCTACTAGGGAACAGCCCCCTCAGGAAAATGAGCCCACCAACCCAGAACAGGCCAAGGACTCCCAGCTGAACCACACCATCAATGATATGAAGGTGAAACTCAGAGCTGGAGAGAGAGCTTGTACAATTGAGTACCTACCTACTACCTTCTGCTAACAACATCACAGAAGAATCAGAGAATCAACCCCCCACCACAGAGCCCCACTCGCTCATTGAAATAAGAGACAGATTCACACAACTAGAGATTAGACAAGTGGAGATGGAACACAATCATCACACTCCAATCTGAGCAGACAACAACCGAGGACAAGAACAACCCCCCACTCAGACCAAGTGACACAGAGGGAGAGAAAGGCCTATCTGCTCTCTGGGCTGAGGTAAAACGGCTCAAAGAAAATGAGGAGTCTTCAGTGAAGGAGAGGAGGCGGCTCTGGGCTGAGGTCAAAAGACTGAAAGACAATGAGGAGGCACTGAGGCAAGAGAAGAGGCAACTCAGAGAAGAGGTGCAGAAGCTCCAAGACGAGATGAGAACGTTAACCAGTGTACAACCCATGAGAGCACCGCCTACCATCCTACAAGAAGCTGCAGAGGAACAACAGGACACAGACGACAGTCCCAGCCAATCAGCAACACCACCAAGCCAAGACACACAAACCCAACAAACAACACTACCACACCTACAGAAAGCAGCCCAACCCAAAACCCACAAATTGTTCTCCTCATAGACTCAAATGGGAGATATGTTGAAGAGACAAAACTTTTCCCAAACCACAGAACTGCAAAACTCAAGTGCCGCAATACCAGTCATGCCATGGAGCTATTGACGGAGGATCACCTAGGGTCCCCCAGCCATATCATCATACACACCGGCACAAATGACCTGAGAGCACAGGGAGAAGAGGTGGCAAAGTCTATCAAAGGGGTGATAGAAAAAGCCTCTTCCACATTCCCAAATGCAAAGGTAGTCATCTCCACCCTGCTGCCCAGATGGGACTTCCATCCCGCTCTGATTCAAAGGGTAAATGCACAAATCTCCAGAGATTGTGCATTAAAGCCAAATATTTATGTGGCGCCCCATCCCACCTTAGACCTGCACAGCCTGTATGACCAAGTACACATCCTCAAGGCAGCAGTCCCAACTTTTGCAAAGACACTGAAGGACGTCGCACTCAACCGCAGACCAATCACATCCTACAGGAGCAACAGACAGATGAGTTCCCCACCCAGGCCAATAATCAGAGGACCTATTCCCCCCAGAAGACACCCAGCTGCACCTAGAGGACCTGCCCCACCTGGAGGACACCCCACCTCATCTAGACGACCTGTCCCACCTGGCGGACACCCCACATCATCTAGACGACCTGTCCCACCTGGAGGACACCCTACTTCATCTAGACGACCTGTCCCACCTGGAGAACACCCTACTGCATCCAGACGACCTACCCCACCTGGAAGACACCATGCTGCACCCAGAGGACATCCTGTCGCACCCCAGGCCAGGCCCACTTTCCCTTCACCAACCCCATACCACACATATGCACAGGTTGTAAGCAGAGCAAGCCCCAACTCTTCACCTGACAGAGCCCCACCCTGTGATCTGAGCATACACGAGATGCTCAGTGAGCTCTACACAATCATCGTCCAGGCTTAAAAACTCTGGAACAACTACACCATGAAACATGGAACGAAAATCCATCACTATTTCATCCTGGAATATACAAGGTCTGAGGTCGACTATCTTTGGCCTCAAGAGCAGGAACCCAGACTTTACCAAAGAAACCAAAAATACAGACATTATTGTCCTACAGGAGACATGGCACAGAGGAGATGGTCCAACTGGCTGTCCTGTAAACTACAGAGAGCTTGTAGTACCATCCTCCAAATTAACAGGAATCAAACAGGGAAGAGACTCAGGAGGTATACTAATATGGTACAAATCTGAATTGACCCACTCCATTAAGGTAATCAAAACAGGAACCTTTTACATCTGGTTAGAAATAAATAAAGAACTCACATCAACTGAGAAAAATATCCTCTTATGTGCCACCTACATTCCCCCAAATGAATCCCCATATTTTAAAGAGGACATGTTCTCCATCCTAGAGGAAGAAATTAACCACTTCCAGGCTTATGGTCACATTGTAGTTTGTGGAGACCTGAATGCCCGGACAGGCCGAGAACCGGACCCTGAGCACCCAGGGGGACAAACACCTTCCAGGAGGTAGAAACATCCTCTCCCCAATATGCCCCCCCAGGCATAACTACGACAAAACAACAAACAAACATGGGACACAACTCCTACAGCTCTGTCGTTCACTGGGACTGTACATAGTCAATGGTAGAGTCCGAGGGGACTCCTATGGTAAGTTTACCTACAGCTCATGTCTGGGTGACAGCACAGTAGATTACTTCATCACAGACCTCAGCCTAGTGTCTCTCAGAGCGTTCACAGTCAGCCCACTAACACCCCTATCAGACCACAGCAAAACCACACTCTATTTGAACAGATCAACAAGCAATCTGGAGGTATCACAACAAACCAAACTACACCCTATTAAAACATGCTACAAATGGAAAGAAAATAGTGCAGAAATATACCAGAACGCTATTAGGCAAAAACAAGTACAAGTACTTTTAAACAATTTTCTGGAAAAAACATTCCAGCATAACAGTGAGGGTGTAAACAAGGCGGTAGAAAGCCTTAACAAGATATTTGACCTCTCAGCATCCCTGTCAAACCTAAAGGCCTCAAACAGAAAAGCCAAAAACAACAAAAAACATGACAAATGGTTTGACAATGAATGTAAACATCTCAGAAAGACATTAAGGAACCTATCGAACCAAAAACACAGAGACCCAGACAACCAGAACACACGCCTTCACTATAACGAAACATTAAAACAGTATAAAAACACAGTTAGGAAAAAAAGAAACCAACATGTTAGAAACCAGCTACACACCATTGAAGAATCCATAAAAACAAATAAATTCTGGGAAAACTGGAACACTCTAAATAAACAAAAACATGAGGATCTTCACATTCAAAATGGAGATGTATGGGTAAACCACTTCACAATCTATTTGGCCCAATAGAGAAGAATGAACAACAAAAACACATACAAGATAAACTAGAAAGCTTAGAGTCAACCATAAAAGACTACCAGAACCCACTAGACTCCCCAATTACACTAAAAGAACTACAGGACAAAATAAAATCACTTGAAACCAAGAAAGCCTGTGGTGTCGACGGCATCCTAAATGAAATGATAAAGTTCACAGACCTCAAATTCCAATTGGCTATATTAAAACTCTTTAACATTGTCCTTAGCGCTGGGATTTTTCCCAATATTTGGAACCAAGGATTGATAACACCGCTCCACAAAAGTGGCGACAAACTTGACCCCAATAATTACCGTGGAATCTGTGTCAACAGCAACCTCGGAAAAATCCTCTGTATGATCATCAACCACAGACTCCTTCATTTCCTCTCAGAGAATAATGTCCTGAGCAAATCCCAAATTGGCTTTCTACCAAATTATCGCACAACAGACCATATTTTTACCCTCAGCACCCTGATTGACAACCAAATAAACAAAAATAAAGGCAAATTATTCTCCTGTTTTGTTGATTTCAAAAAGGCATTTGATTCTATTTGGCACGAGGGTCTGCTGTACAAACTTTTGGAAAGTGTGGTTGGAGGAAAAACACACGACATCATAAACTCAATGTACACAAACAACAAAGTGCGCCATTAAGATTGGCAAAAAACACACAGACTTCTTCCCCCAAAGCCGGGGGGTTAGACAGGGATGCAGTTTGAGCCCGACCCTCTTCAACATATACATTCATGAATTGGCAAAGTCACTAGAGCAGTCTGTAGCAGCTGGCATCACTCTAGTAGACACAGAAATCAAATGCCTGCTGTTCGCAGACGACCTGGTTTTGCTGTCTCCGACCAAAGAAGGATTACAACAACACCTTGATCTTCTGCACAACTTCTCCCAAACGTGGGCCTTACCGGTGAATCTAACCAAGACAAAAATCATGATATTCCAAAAAGGATGCAGCCTCCACCACCACAAACACAAACTCTTCCTAGATAAGACGGCTCTAGAACATACAAAAAACTACACCTACCTCGGCCTAAACATCAGCACCACAGGAAACTTCAACAAAGCTGTAAGTGACCTGAGAGACAAGGCGAGAAGGGCTTTTTACGCCATCAAGGAGAATATCAAATTAGACATCCCAATTCAAATCTGGCTCAAAATATTGGACTCCGTCATAGAACCCATTTCTCTATACGGTTGCGAGGTCTGGGGTCCACCTGCCAACCAAGATTTTACGAAATGGGATAAACACCAAATTGAGACTCTGCATGCAGAATTCTGCAAATCCATCCTCCAACGGAAAACACCAAACAATGCATGCAGAGCAGAATTAGGACGATACCAACTAATCATCAAAATTCAAAAGAGAGCAATTAAATTTCATGATCACCTTAAAGAAAGTGAGCACAATACGCTCCATAAAAAAGCCCTCACCCACACAGAGACTGTAGAGAGCTGCCCCCTCAGCCAACTGGTTCTGGGACTCCGTCCACAAACACACGCAGAGCCACCAAACAGAAATCCCATCAGACTAAACCAAATTATAAGAAAACAAAAAGAAAACTATCTGACACACTGGAAAGAATCAACCAACAACAGAGCAGACTGGAATGTTATTTGGCCCTAAATAGAAAATACACTGTGGCAGAATACCTGAGCACTGTGCCCGATCCCAAGCTCAGGAAATCCTTGACCATGTACAGACTCAGTGAGCACAGCCTCACCATCGAAAGAGGCCGTCACAGACAGACCTGGCTCCCCAGAGAAGACAGACTGTGCACCCACTGCACACAACACGAGGTGGAGACCGAGCTGCACTTTCTAACCACCTGCCAGCTGTACCATGACATCAGAGACACGTACTTTCCACAGATCACAGACACCCAGAAAGAATTTGAGACCCTAGACAACATCCACAAACTTCCATACCTGCTGGGTGAAGTACAGCAATGTGCAAAAATAGCAGCAAGATTTGTGAACTGCTGTGACCACAGAAGGAGGTCCAGAGGACAAGAAGGACAGACCTAGACCATCTCCTCCTGATGGACATCATTTACTTTGTATATATTTATTATTCGTTTAACTGATATGTATATAGGCCCTTTATTTCAAAACTATTATATGCCTTATTTATAATATTGCACATCGATAATATAAGCCTTTGTTTAAAATTGTGTTAAATTTATTAATTAATTTATTTTATTCCTGTATTTTCTGTTCAGACATTATCTATGCTTTTGTTAATGTCACACTCGCTTTGGCAATGTTAACACATGTTTCCCAATAAAGCTGTATTGAATTGAGAGAGAGAGAGAGAGAGAGAGAGAGAGAGAGAGAGAGAGAGAGAGAGAGAGAGAGAGAGAGAGAGAGAGAGAGAGAGAGAGAGAGAGAGAGAGAGAGAGAGAGAGAGAGAGAGAGAGAGAGAGAGAGAGAGAGAGAGAGAGAGAGAGAGAGAGAGAGAGAGAGAGAGAGAGAGAGAGAGAGAGAGAGAGAGAGAGAGAGAGAGAGAGAGAGAGAGAGTCAAACAGACACTTCCATACAGTGCATTTCAGATATAGTACAGTGTATATAATGATGTATGTTACAGGAAAATAATGAAACCATCAGTGATCATTTTCTAACACGATCATTGATCTTTGAAGACATAATCAGGCCTCACATAAATGACCCAGACTTCCCATCGAGAGGCAAATTGTTCCATCTCATGATGAACAAATGCTGTTGTTATTTTCTCCATTCTGTAAATGTCCATTGTGATTTTCCATCCGTGTATTCAGAGTCGGGCTCTCCTGAGATAAACATTTCTTGGTATTAGACTTTTTTACCAGCCACCAGCAGGATTTTCATCAAATGTTTCTTTTTTTAACCATTCTTGAGTTTATGTCCATAATATGTAGGGCGTTATGTATCCCTTTAATAACGGGGCAGTCCCACATGACATGGTGATGGTTTGCCTTTTGGTTTCTCCAGCAGGTAGTTGACTTTTCTGGGATCCTCTGATGTGCTTACACCTCCTTCCTACTCACATTTAGTTTTGACATACTCAGTTGAACAAACTTTAAGATTTGACAGAACCTTTATACAGACTTGAAATAATTCTGCCAGCAGTATCTGAATTATGGCTTTCCTGAACACGTCTATGAAACACGTCTCAGTCACTTAGACTTAGACTTAGACTCCACTTTATTGATCCCTTTGGGATGACTCCCTCAAGGAAATTGAGTTTCCAGTAGCATACAGTGAAAAAGAATACAATATAAGATAAACAATAGACTCTTATCTAAATATATAAAGTAAACAGTAAACAGTAAACAATGCACTCTTAACAGTAAACAGTAAAACTACTTAACTTAAGCAGTAAACTCTAACTAAATATATAAAGTAAAATTCAAGTAAAATAGGATCAAGATAAAATAAATGTAGAGAACTGTATGGAGGATGCATATAGAACATATAAAGGACTGTATGGCAGACTTAGATTAACAGTTAATTAAAATATTGCACTTAAACGTTTGATGGGGTTATTGCACACAGAAAGAAAGGAGAAGAGTGTCCAGATTATTGTTGCACAGTGAGTTCTCTTAGCTCTATTTCCTCCTCCCCCCGAGTGAGGAGTTGTAGAGCCTGATGGCATGAGGGACAAAGGAGTTCTTGAGTCTGTTAGTCCTACACTTGGGAAGAAGCAGCCTTCCACTGAACAGGCTCCTCTGGTTGCTGATGACGGTGTGCAGGGGGTGTCTGGCATTGTCAATAATGTCCAGCAGTTTGTCCAGTGTCCTCCTCTCTGCCACCATCACCAGTGAGTCCAGCTTCATGCCGACAACAGAGCCGGCCCGCCTGATCAGTTTATCCAGTCTGGAAGTGTCCTTCTTAGATGTGCTGCCCCCCCAGCACGGTGTAAAAGAGGACGCTGGCAACCACAGACTGGTAAAACATCCACAGCAGTTTGCTGCAGATGTTGAAAGACCGCGATCTCCTAAGGAAGTACAACCTGCTTTGTGTCTTCCCATACAGGTGGCTGGTGTGTGTTGTCCAGTCCAGTTTATTATCCAGCCACAGCCCGAGGTATTTGTAGGAGTCCACAGCCTCCACCTCAGCTCCCCCTAACAGGACTGGTCGCGGTCTTGGTCTGGACCTCCCAAAGTCAATGACCAGCTCCTTCGTCTTAGAGGTGTTGAGCTGTAGGTGGTTAGTGTGGCACCATGCAGTAAAGTCCCTCACCAGACTCCGATACTCCTCCTCTCTGTCATCCCTGATACACCCAACGATGGCTGTGTCATCGGCGTACTTCTGTATGTGGCACAGCTCCGAGTTGTAACAGAAGTCCGCGGTGTACAGGGTGAAGAGAAGAGGGGCCAGCACTGTGCCCTGGGGGGCTCCGGGGCTGCTGACCACAGTGTCAGACGTGATGTCCTTCAGCCTGACGTACTGTGGCCTGTCAGTGAGGTAGTCGGAGATCCAGTCCACCAGGAGGGGATCCACTCCCATCCTGCTCAGTTTGTCCTGGAGCATAGGGGGGTGGATGGTATTAAAGGCACTGGAGAAGTCCAAGAAGAGAATCCTCACAGTGCCGCTTCCCTTATCCAGATGGGAGTGGACTCGGTGTAGCATGTAGAGGATGGCATCCTCCACACCTACATCTGGCTGGTACGCAAACTGCAGGCGGTCCTAGGCGTGTTGTACCTGGGGTCTGAGGTGGCTGAGGAAGAGCCACTCCAACGTCTTCATCAGGTGTGAGCTGAGTGCCACCGGTCGGAATTCAGCTCGCTGGGCCTGTTCTTCTTTGGTACCGGACGATGCAGGATGTCTTCCAGAGGGTGGGCACTCTCCCTAGCTGCAGGCTAAGGTTGAAGATCCGTTGTAGTGGCTCCCCCAGTTCTGCAGCGCAGGTCTTCAGTAGTCTCGGGCACACTTTGTCCGGGCCTGTTGCTGCCCTGGGCCGGAGCTTCCTCAGCTGTCCTCTGACCTGGTCCGTGGTGATGAGAGGCAGGGATTGTGTTGAGGTGGGGGGAGGAGGAGGGGGGTGTTGTGGTGTCTGGGGGGAGGTGTGGGGAGGGAAGAAGGAGAGATGGCTGCGGTGAGGGTGTGGGGGGTGGTGGGGGGGGACATGGGCTGGTCACATCTGTTACCTTGACGTGAACATAATGCCTCATCTGGAGATATCGATAGAAGTCGTGTTTCTTCAGACATTTGAACACAAAGTTCTTCTTCTCTCACTTCATTCAGTGTAAAAACAGTCCAGCAGTCAAACTCACTGGAATAAAATGAACTTTAGTGTTCCGTCTGAATTCACCTTTTAGGAGCATGTACGTCATGAATCATTTTCTTTATGTGTGATATGACTGTACAGCTGTGATTAGACATGACTACAGTGTGTGCTGTACTTGACACACAGTTAGATTTTGTTGGTGTGTTTCAGAGAAACTGTGCTCATTGAACAGTGGAGTGAAAAATGACACTTGTAGGACTGAAACACACATTTGAGCTCTGTCTGCTGAAGCAGAACTTTTGATGCATTTTGTTGGTTTGCAGACAGAAAATCACATTTGATTTGTACAAACATGCTTTGTGATGATGAGAGGCTGATGACATTTAAATACTTGAACATCAGAGTTGCTCCTTAATGTCAGGATTTGGCACTGGGCAAGAGGCGGGGTACACGCTGGACAAGTCGCCAGTTCATCGCAGGGTTACAAAATAATATAACGTCTCTAAAATTTGAAGTGATGACCCAGTTCTGTTTGTCAGGCAGCGTGTTTCTGTCTCACTCCAAACTGCATGAATACATATTATTTTAAAATTAAAACATTACTGCACAAACACATCTAGAAAGACAGAAACAAACAAATAAACACCTGCTGAACAAAGTATGAGCAGCTTAGTTTAATATTTCACTCGGCCTCATGAAACCTATTTCATGTTTCCAGTTGTAACCAGTTAACATCATTTCTTATGATTAAATGATGAAACCCAGTTCAGTAAATCTCTGATTCAGTAAATATTTCACACAAACTCAGGAAGAGATTTAGAAATGACTGTCACAACCTGATCCTGAGGATCGTCATGGCAACACCACACATGGACGACTTAGTGACAGTTAATCAGTTAATGTCACATTTTAATCAAATGAGTGTAACGAGTATATCTGTGTTTCAGCCAAAGATTTTAGTCATTGATGATTTTCTGATTTTATTTCTGAACTATAAACTGAAACTAAGAACTAGGACTGAACTTTAACTCTAAATATATTCAATGATAGTTCCTGCTCATAATGTGACACCATGAAGACACATACAGGCTTTGAAGTGCACTATTTACTGGACAGTGTAAACTTGTAATTAGTACCATTTGATTGCAGTGAGGCTCCCAGATGACAAACATGTTGGTACAAATGTAGCTTCTTTCCTCATGACATTAATTATGTTTGTATAATTGTATTGGTTCTGATTATTAAACCAACAGAAACTGATGAAAGATCTTATGAATAGATTTTATGCTGAAGGATGAATTCAAATTCAGACATCAAGACCAAACCTGTTGTTTCACAAATAAATGATCACACTGTTCAACATTTTCCAAAAGTCAAATTTAAATTCTGCTTTCTATTTCTATTTGCAAATATGCATGAAGAGATCTGAAAGTGTTCTTTAAATATTCTTTACAGCCTTTTATTAACGAGTTAAAGTGTATTTAGCTTTAAGAGAGCTTCAACAGACTCATGCTGCAGAAATCCAGACGACCTGACTAACTGCAGAGCCGACCACCAAGAGACACATAATGGTTTAAATCTTCATCATCACAACATCACTGGACAGTAGTCAGTGGTGGAAGAAGTACTCAGATACTCAGTAAAGTACAAGTACCTCTAAACTGTGAAACCTGAAGCTAGCTGAGCTGTCCGTGTAGCTGCTAAAGGAGCAGGAACACCTTTAGTTCTTCTTTGTGTCAGCTCTGATGTTCAATCTGCTCTTTCTGTCATAGAAAAGTGACTTTATCTAATCTAAACTTTTATTTTGTTTCTGCAGAACGTCAAGAGAAGAATGACAAGATCATAGGTAGAGGTACGTCACTCAATACAAATTTTTGTGTGTGTGTGTAGCTTGATCAGCTGTTGGTTAAACTTACAGAGCTGATGAGCAGATCTGACAAATCCACATTTCAACATCAGACAGTTCATCAACATTACAATCTCTAGCCTCCTGAATGACCAACGACTGACGTCGCCTCAACAAGTTTCACAAACATTGTTTTTATTTCTTAACTCGCTGTAACTCAACATCTTTGTTGAGCTCTCCACACATTTCTGATCTGTCTTTTTTTTTAAAGATCATGTTCATCATGATTATCGGATATATTTCTCTCTGATTGTACCTGTGTGATTAAATGTGACAATTCAACCTAACTCAAGTCAGCTGACCTGTGAACCCAGCAGGTCTGTTTGTCAGGCTTACATTAAAGTCTGTAATTATGTACATGATGTCATTTGACCATGTAGTGCCTAAAAAGAAGAAGGTAGAAAACGACAATTCACGACAGTGTGTTAGAAAAGCTGCTGTGAAGTCCTGGACGAGTGTGACACTGTTACATGAACACATTATTTAGATTTAAGAGAGTTCATGTGAAGGACTGTTTGATTTTCATGTGTTGAAGTTTGTTGTTGATTCATTCATATCTGTTGTTGAGGAGAATTTCTGCACTTGTTGTTGATCATTGATGCCTTGATGCTGATTTAGAAAACAAAGACAAAAAGACCAAAAAGAAAAAGAAAGGCGGATTCCTCCATAAACAATGTGCAGATGAAATATTGTCAGATGAAGCCAAAAGATTCTATGATTATGATTTGTCATGTATTCATTTTTAACATTGATGTGTGAGTTATTTACTTTGTGTGATAAGTTTCTTTAAGTTTGAAGTTCTTCTTCTGGTTCAGCCTGGCTCTGTTCAGATCGGCCTAACATGGTGTCAGTCAGCTGTGACATGGCCGTCCTCTCTCTTAAAAAACAAACAGTAGCAGCGTCGAGCGTCAGAGTCGTCCGTAACCCCACGTGGGTTCAAGAGGAGGGGAGTATAAAACAGACGCCTCCTGACACTCGTCTTTCTCCCGGAGACTCAGACTGCAGATCGTGCTGATGTTTGTTAGACAGCTTGTACTTTTACAAACTCCTAAACCGGTGACAGTTGATTATTCTGGTGACTGCTCGTCCACGTCCTAGTCGCGTCTCCCCGGTCTACCCAGCATGGAGGGGGCAGCCACCATGCTGCACACATGGTGGTGGTATGAGCTCCGGGGGGCAGCGTCAGACGAATGAGCAAACTTCTGTGAATGATCGATGTCAGCCAGTTTGGAGATCAGATAATAAAAACATATTTAAAGAGTCAGACTTATTTCATTTGACCCACAGTACAGTCACATCGAGGCGCTGAACAGAACCAAGTCAAAAAGAGGCTGCTGTCAGGGTCAAAGGTCCATCACAGGGTCTACCTCGGCCTCTCTCCCCTTCCCATGTCCACACTCGGTGTCGGACTCTCTGTGCTGGTCTTGAAGATTTGATTGTAAAGTTGCTTCAGGTTCTTCTCTGTTTCTTGGCTTCCTGTTTGTAAATGTAAACGCTGCACTTTGATCCTGCTTGTATTAATTTATGGTGTGACTTTAAAATCAGCTGATTGAAATAAAATACAGTGAATCAATAAAAACAAGTTATTAACAGTGATTTCCTGTTTATTTGATGAGTGATAGAGTTCAAACTGTCACGTCGTTTTGACGTAAAGCTCTTGGATGTTTTTAGACAAACAGATTTTGGGCTGCTGGACGTTTGTTTCATGACTCCATCACTGATCTTCAAGCTTCAAAATAAATCTTTAAATTGATCTTTGGATGGATTCAAACTCCTGAAAAACTTCAGTCTGAAAGAATCCTCCAATCAGCTGATTCTGAAGACTGAATCTGAAAAGCAATCAAAACAATTGGGTACATCAATTTATTGATATTAGAAAATGTAATTTTTCCTTTTGAATACTTCAGTACGAAGGATGTATTGAATAATTTAAGTGATATATGAGTACACATACAAATCACAAGTCAAAACAGCGCTAAATTTGGCTTAATTAAAAAATGACGAGCCATTTGGGAGCCGAAAGAGCCGACTCTATATATTACTCTCAAAGTCTGTGCAATGAGAGAGATATCTATATTTATGCATCACAAACTCTTGGAGACACTCCCCTCTGGGTTAAATGCGGAGGAGTAATTTCATGTGTTTTAACGTGATTAATAAAGTTTCAACTTAACTTAACTTAACTGACAGCGAAGTGAACTGGAGTCAAATTCCTCGTGTGTGTACACACACCTTGGATCAATAAAATAAAGTGATTCTGATTCTGTTCTTGGTGAGCTGAGTCAAATGATCCGGCTCACTAAAAAGAACTGGAATTCCCATCGCTAGTTGTCAGCAGTTTACTTCACTGTCCGTCAGGAAACTCTGTAAATCACAGAGAGTTGAGGCGGAGCAGCCGGAGGACATCAGAGGGAAAACCAGAAAACATTTTCTCCATAAAACATGATCCAGTTTCACCAAAATCAGTGAAATAGTTGGCGGGTTAACCGAAACACCACGTGACACAGATACAGGCAGCGACTCTCCTCTAGTGGTGTGTTGGTCATGAACGTATCGTTCAATTTGAACTAATCTTTTTTTTTACCGTCCGAGAGTCAGTGATCCGATTCAGTAAAAAGACTCGAACTTCCCAACGCTACTCTGGACGTGATGACGTGTGTTCTTCTGGTTACGTCAGCAGCGTTGTTGCAGAGTCACTGCGACTGTCGGACTGTAAACAAGCCTGGAGGAGAAGGTCGGCCTGGTTGTTGTTTTTCAAACACAGATCTGTTTCTCATCCACGAGGACGCTGCGTGACACGAGTCCAGACATCCACGCGCAGAGTGTTTTTTGGTAACATCTTCGTGTTTTGGCGCGCTAACACGGAGCTAGCATTTGAAGCTAGCGACAGCTAGCCCCCCTCTGTCTTAGCCTTTAGCTCGTCGCTAGCCGTCGCTGGCTAGTCAACAACCAGGGGCCTGTTTGTGAGGAGGAGGGGGGGAAACACCCTTTATGCCCCGGGTACACCTCTGTCTACTGCGACCAGGAACTCCTGAACCGTGAGTATGTTTTTAAAACGTTTTAAAAACGTTTTTTAACGGTTTGGAAACGACAGCTAGCCTCATTAGCTTAGCAACCAAAGTAACTTTAGCATTAGCCCAAAGGGTGGGAGTGCTAACGACAGTGTGTGTGTCAGTGAGCGACCATTGGCTGTGATATAACAACACATGTGTGCTAAACTCAACACATTACAGTCATTTAGCTTCAGTGCTACACCTGAAACCTCATGTACATTATTACATCTCACTGTTTACACTGTAAAACATGTAAACATCATCACATTCACAGCCTGTGTATTTACTGTATATATATATATGTATATATATATATATATATATATATATATATATATATATATACCGCCACCTCTATACAGAAACAACGTGCTACATAAATCAGAATTTAACATTCTCATGGTACACGTTATTTTTAGACCCTTGGAGAGAGCATCTTATTTTTTCTAGCTTCAGATGTCGCATAGTCTTTTTAATCCAGTGGGAGTGTGAAGGAGGAACAGAATCAGTCGTCTGGCCACCACGTTAGACTTATAGTTACTTAAATTCACAGCCTGTGGAGTGACACCAAATAGAGCAGTAAGAGGTGGATCTGTGGGCTCCATCAGTCAGCTGTCTTAAAGAAACAATATGTGACATATTTACTGTATTAAATCATAAACTCACCACGCTCAACTGAAACACAACACGTCTACATTCAGTATGTTTACAGCCCGTCTGATCTCTGCGTGGTCCATGTCGGCGCTCCGGGCCGCCCGATATGAAACGTGCTACAGCCGTGAAAGCAAACACGACTGACACGTGTTCAAACTGGAGATGATCTGAAAGATGAAGACAGCTTCGAGCGCCTGTTCAGTGATTCACTGTGGGCACGGTCGAATAGTCAGAAAAATTAGCTCCTAAGTCCTTTCCTAACCACTTTTCCTTAACGTCATGAGGTCATAAGGAAAGGTGTGAAGGAGAGGTCATAAGGAGTTAGGAGAAGACGACTGCTCTTACACTAGACTACGTCATGAAGCGACGGTGAATGTTATTGATGTGATCTGTGGTAAAACTACAAAGTCCAGAAGATGGACTACAAAACGCTCATCTGAGATACTTCCTAGATACTCCCCGTGCGCTCTGACCGTGTTGTTTCATGCAGGAAATATAAACGTGGACAACCCGGTGAAAAATGTGACTTCATCATCAACGTCAGAGTTCAAATAATAAATGAATATTGTCCACCTGTCACAGAAGTCAGATGAAGTGTTTGTTAGCTGGTATGGTCGCTCACCCTCCTGTCCACTCATATAGAAACATATTAGCAAGTTATGGCAAAGATATATGATTAATCAGCAACGGTAACTTCATGATGATCTGCAGGACGCTGGATGTCAGTTTTTTGTTGCTGCTAGAAGGAATTGTGGGACGGCATTACCTCCTTTCCTTTCCTTAAGGATGCTAAAGGAGATAATAAAGGAAGCATTGAAGCTCCTTTCCTTAACAGTTAGAGGATTCAAACAGCTCTTATCATGGCAGTTACTGACCCTGCCCGGCTCTCGCTGCGGGAGGTGGAGGCTGAGTTCACTGTAGTGTCGGTGTGGAGGACTGAGCAGGTAACTGTGACTTTTAAAAACGGATAAATTCATCAATTATTTCCCTCGTAACGTTTCCAAAGACTCCGCTGTGAGAAGTTATAGAGTTACTGAGTTCAAGTATCTAAATCACGTCACGTAATCATCATCGGTAAACAGACAGACCTGTTTTCCCGGGAAGAGAAGCGTAGAGTTCGTAGAGAGGACTGACCGGGTCACGGAGACTTTAACTCCAAATTTGCAGATTTTGATCTCAAAAGTTGCCAAAAATGTAACCGTTGTTGTTGAACGTAACCGCTGTGAAACTCCTCTGTGTGTTTATTTTAGCACAGACTGAAGTCAGACTCAGACGTAGAAGCTGCTTCATGAAATGAACATGTTGAGTTCAGCATCTTCAATCTGGAAACCAACAGTTTTATACCACTAGACGGCAGAGTTACAAGCTGACGGCTGAAAATAAACCATGTGTGGATCAATAAAGTTTATCTCACCTTATTATTTATTCATTATTTAATGACGCTCGTCAGCAGAGAGAAGCATGAAGTGAAAGACTTTAAAGAGACTCTTTGTCTGTTTACACATCGACAGCAACGTGAAGCCAGAGTCAGATTCCTCGTACGTGTGCGCATACCCGACATGTCTGACGGCTTCTTTGTCTTAACGTACGCGCTCTTGTATTTGAGCCCACAGCTGTCTGATTATCCACATTTCATGTTTGTGTGTTTAGCTGGGTGGCTGGTCAGAGCGGCCTCCTCCCACCATGGAGGCAGGAGGGAAGGACTGTGAAGAGGAGACGCTGCAGACGGCCTTCAAGAAGCTGAGGGTCGATGCTGAGAGGTAAATAAACAGTTTGTTTGTTACTGACGTTTGTTTTAATGTCAGTTATTAACTAATCCAGATCGAAGCCGAGCTGCAGTCACTGGGACGGCACCTGAATTATAATCCTGCGTTTCTTTAAGCAATTTGATCCAGTTTAACTGATCCAGTTTAACTGATCCAGTTTAACTGATCCAGTTTTAATCCCGGGCTGTAACCATACACACCATTCACGCTTTTGGGATCAGGGTTTGGTACAAACTCAGTACAGCTGGAAATGAAAAGAAATGAAAGAAGTTAAAGCACTCAAACACGGTCATACATTTTAAATAACAAATGTCCAGACTGATGAACATGTTTAATGAAGACACTTTAACCACGTACTTCCATCTGATATTCTCTGTCTAATATCGGCAGAGATAAAAACTCCTCCAGCGTTGGTTTTTAGTGTGAGGCGTCCTGAACGCCGTGAGGACTCACCTCGTCTGTGTCTGTCTCGTTCCACTAATCGAAACATTCGGGTTCATTATTAGACTTCACAGACGTTCAGTGTTTGTTGTTGGTCAGTAAACTTGTGTTCTCACAGAAAGTGACGATCATTCGTGTTTATTCACTCCACGGCTCGCTGCTGAAGAGTTAGAGTGAAGATGAATCGACGTTTTAATCCCAAAGTTTTTTGTTTTTTTTTAAAGACATTTTTTTTGGCCTTTTTTCAAGTTTATTGTACAGAGACAGCTGAAGAGTGACAGGAATGGAGAGGAGAGAGAGAGAGAGAGAGAGAGAGAGAGAGAGAGAGAGAGAGAGAGAGAATGACCTGCAGCAAAGGGCCGCAGGTCGGATTCGAACCCTGGGCTGCTGCAGCAAGGACGGAGCCTTTGTACACGGGCCGGCTGCTCTACCAACTGAGCTAATCGACACCCCCCAAAAGTTTTAAAACAAAGTCTGAGCGCTCAGATCAGAGCAGAATCTGATGTGACTCTGCGTCTTTGTTCATCCAGAAGCTTCAGGTCCAAAACTTGTCTGTCGCTGAGCGATGCGTCTCCGTACCTGAACTCCACCCGGTCTTCCTCCTCCTCACAAACACTCTGCGAAGCCGTGAGATTTGTCAGGTTGAACATTTTCAGCCGGCTGAGTTTGTTGTATTCAGCTGCAGTTATTTAAAACAGTTAAATAACATCGGGCTTCTCGCTACTTCTAAACTACGGTGGCTCTGTGGTGCCAGTAAAAAGGCACACTCCCACTGTAGCTTAACAAACATAACATTACCCAGTGAACAAACTGCCTCTGGTGTGTTGGAACAATCATAAAGGTTTCTCTCTTCTTCCAGTTTACCCGGAGCCGTGAGTGTTTCCGAGGCGTTGGCGCCCAGAGTACCATCGCGCTCTTGTCTCGACACCAGCGGAGCGAAGCCCAAACTCGGCTGCCCGAAGGACAACTGGCATGGGTAGGTTCAGCTGGTGCCGTGCTCCGTTACGCTCTGCTTTCAGCTCTTCTGTTTCATGTTTTGTTTTCCATCATTATCTCTCCTTCCCTCCATCTTTAGCTGTATGAGGAAAACTTCTAGAGGAGCGTCCAGAACCCAGCGGCGCCGCAGGTCCAAGTCACCCATCCTCCACCCTCTGAAGTTCACCTACTGCAGCACCTCAGCTGCCTCTGCACTGTCGACCTCTAGTGGCTGCCTGAAGCACCAGCGCCTGGCCGTACCGGAGCCCGTGGAGCCTCGTCCTGCAGTCGATGGAAGAACGGCTGCTTCTGTAGCTCTCCCGGCCCAGAAGGAGCTCTCTTCTTCAGCCACTCCTGGCCACATCTCTCCCCTGGTTTTTGGATCTGCGCTGGGTATGAGACACACATCGGAGCTGTGGTTTCCTCCCATGAGATCCCCACCGTTATTACTACTGTCGTGACGTCAGCCGGGCAGGACGGAGGAAGCTCCAGAGATGCTCAGTCGAGCGACGAGAGCGGCCCAGAGAAAAGTGCCTGTGACGGAGCAGAGTCCGGAGCGGGAGCACCTCGGATATCCGGACCCGCGGAAGCTGCTGACTTCCGAGCTTTATCAGAGCTCCACAGCAGCGGCTCGGCAGAGGGCCCCCACGTTCCCTGCTCCTGCGCCTGGAGAAAGAGCTCCGATTCCCAGGAAGAGAGCGGCCAGGGGGCTGAGTCTGCGTGCCAGTGCCAGTCCAGTCAGCAGGGCTGGGCCGGCGTGGAGGTGTACTCCTTCACGGGGCTCCGCAACGTCATCTCAGAGTGCGAGAGGAGCCTGCCGAGCCACGAGGACGGCCCCAGAACTCTCGGTGCCAACACTAACGCCACCACAGCTTCGTCACCTTCTTCGTTGTCGTCGGGTTCCCCTCGCTCGTGCTCAGAGCAGGCCCGGGCCTACGTCGACGACATCACAATAGAGGACCTTTCTGGCTACATGGAGTATTATCTCTACATCCCCAAGAAGATGTCGCACATGGCCGAGATGATGTACACTTAAAATGAATATATCATAAGGAGATAATTAAAGTTTTTCTCTGTTGTTGAGGGACAAGGTGGCCTCGATGGAATGTCGTCAGTAGTGGGTAGAAGAACGAATCAGGCATGAAAGTTGTACTTAAAAAATATACAACGTTAACTGATTTTTAACCCAGGTTGAAATGTTTCCATTCCCCTCTGTTTGAGCCTCCCCCTCTGTTTTACTAGAACTGACAGAAAGCGATCACCACCAACCTTTTCTCATTAGTTTTGACTTCCTCCTCCTCCTTTTTGTTCGTGCTACGTTTAAATTTAATTTCCAGTTTCTAAATGGAGTTGCCAAAAGCTCTTGGTGTGCAGGGTCTTGCCGGAGGAGAGGATAGTAGGAACATGCAAACTTGTGATGCCAAGTTTTTTTGTGGTGTTGTGACCTTGAACGTCACCTGTCTGGATTTCATTTCACTCAATAAAGAAGCAAACTGTGTTTGTTGGAAAGTTTGTCGTCGTCTCTTAAATTTCAACTAAAACGATCAAACAGAAACAAAACAAAACATCTTTAGGCAATAAAATGCCACAACACGTCACAACGTCCATTAAGCTCCGGAGCTTTTGATTGTATCACATGATCTTCCTCATCAGGAAACGTAGAGGTTCAAGTTGACTTGAAGGAAATCAGTGTCGACATGGCACATCAGTGTACATCTACCGTATTAGTGTTATTTAAAAATATGTAGGACGTAATATTTTAAAAGTGTTCAACAAAAAAAACAGTTTTTATTCTTTTAATGGTTGTAACATAATTGTGATACAGTGATGTTTTCATAGACTCTTATTGTGAAAATCTTGGACTGTTACCCCAATTAGCTGCTAAAATCCTTCCTGTGTTGCTGAAAGTGTGTACTGTCCTATTAGTACATTACCTAAAACAACATGTAACTGTCCTCTGATAATCTAACGTCTATTACCTCCTGTTGATCTGCACTGACCTGTGATCAGGTGAATGGTGTCTCTGTCAGTCGTACGTCTGTTCTCACACTATGTAACTTTGGGCTCCGGGTCGGGAGAAGTACGTAACGCTTTACGGCACTAAGTCACACACCACCAACTATTTCACTGATTTTGGTGAAACTGGATCATATTTTATGGAGAAAATGTTTTCTGGTTTTCCCTCTGATGTCCTCCGGCTGCTCCGCCTCAACTCTCTGTGATTTACAGAGTTTATGATGGACAGTGAAGTAAACTGCTGACAGCTGTAGCTGCTGTTAGCTCATGTTAGCTCAGTTTGTTAGCCAGGCTGCCTGGACTGTGAACTCAGAGCACCGGGGGAGTGTTAGTGTTTGTACCACAGGAGTTTTGGACCACCGGGAAGAAGAAGAAGAAGAAGAAGAAGAAGAAGAGGTTTTCAGGCCCAGCAGTCAGCAGCTTCTATGGACATAATGGCAGAGGAGAAGAGAGTGAAGAGGACGTTGACGGAGGAAGCTAAGAAGAGAAAAGGAGAGAGTGAGCGAGCAAGAAGCCGCCGGACAAGAGTAAATCTGGGACTGACTTTTAGTGGTTGGTGAGAGCTTGGTGAAATAAAAGGCTGAAAGACAGACGCCGAGCTGGGCTGACTGCTGTTGGACTAGTCAGTAATATTAGCTGGCTGCTATGTCTGCTGTTGGTGACCTTGTTGATGTTTGGCTGTTAGCAAAGTTGTCGACTTGCTAGTTTTTGATCAGAAGTAATGTAATCAGAACAAATACTCGAGTACAGCTGAACACAGTTACCACAGTGTGTTCTTCTGAACGTTCAAATGTACTTTTAGGTACTTTTCTGTCTGTTTGTTTTCTGGGGAAACTTTGAGACGTTCATTCAGCACAGTTCATTTACAGTAAGAGAGTAACACGGCTTCCTTTGAGACCACATCAAAGATCTTTGCTTCAATACGAAAGTATGAATTCTCTTTTATTCTGTTGTTTCTCTGTTGCACTCTAACATGATGAAGGTTTTGGTTTGACCACAAAGTTTGTTGTTGGGTTTTCTCCAACAACTTCAGATTCAAAACTTCATTTTGAACATCCGCCTGCTTTAATCTTTAATCATTTAACTCTGCAAAAAACACTTGATGTTCATTTATTTTGTGTGCAATCAGCTCCATATTTTTAATATTTACAATAAATCTTTGAATTTACTCTTCTACATTTATTTGATAGCTGCAGTTACTTTACAGATTTAGATGGTAAATATATATATGATCATAATACTAAAGAATATACATTATATAATCAACAAATACATTATGAGGTTTATATATAAAGTCACTTAAATAGTTCCACTTTGAGCAGATGTATCAGCAACATTATAACCCAATAATATACTTAGAATATACTTTTACTTAAATACCTTTATACTTAACAGTATTTGCACGCTGTCATATTTCTACTTTTTGATGTGAGTACTTCTTCCACTGTAGTATGGAGGAGTCTTAAATGACCTTAAAGTAACATTTAATACATTTAATTTTCGGTTTTTAAAGTTTAAGTTTATGAGTGAAGAGTTTCTACTCGAGGTCAGACATGGCCACCAGGAGGCAGCACCTCCTTTGTTTTTACCTCCATGTATCCCAGTGTTTGCTCTGTGACTTACTGCACACATGAAATGATTCATGTTGGGTGTGTCTCTTTTCCTTCGTGCCCAGGGATAAAAAAACAACAAAAACACCATCAGTCTATGACGAGCCAAAGAGCACACAGTGAAGCGAGCCCGTTCTGCACCAACAGAGCAGCACAAAGGAAACATGGAGTCCAAAAACACAGCTGCTCTCACTCACACGATGTTTGGTTACTGTGATTTCTCCTCATCGTTCACATTCTGTGTCTTTCTTCATCGTCTGTCTCTTCACTTCTTTATTAACTGAACAGGAAGTCAGGCCACCTTCAAGTTTTTCAGATCTTCAGTAAAGTTAGTCCTACCACAGTGTAGAAATAATTCTCCCTCAGTACAGAACCGTTTTTTTGTACCAGGCTGTAAACATGTTTATTTCTGCTGTGAAGTTGGACATTTGAACATGGGGACTTATGGAGACTGACTCACTTCTGGAGCCAGCCTCAAGTGGACGTTAGAGGAACTGTAGTTCTTGGACCGGTTGGTCCATCCAGAGTGTGGTGGTGGCACAGGTCTCTGAGGAAGCATGAGGAGGCCTGGTCATGGAGTTATAAACTGTACATAGTTACTGTCCACCACTGGAAAGAAGTAAAGAATGAGTTTTAACTCAAGTTTAATCTAACAATTAGTACAAATCCTGCCAAATGGAGGTATTCATATATCTGAATGAATGTGCAAATCCCAGATTTCACATCATGAAGCAGATTTCCACATAAACCTAAGACAAATATGTGCTGGTGGTCTTCTGCTGTAACGTTACAGCCGCTCGGTGCTTTGGCTCATAATTCAAACTGGGCTGTGTGTCTGTTTCTGATCAACAACCACATGCTGAAAACTCCAGAGTGAAACTTAATTTACACAACGTGTTTCAAAAACGTCAAAGACCTCAAAGTCAAGTATGACAGGAATCATGAACTGTGTTCTCGTCTTCTACTGTGCGTTTAGTCTAGTCCTGTGTGAGACACTCAAGTGACTTTAATCAACGTTTGCATGATAAAAAAAGGATTGATGACTGTGTGTAATGTGAAGGATGCACCCGGAGAGACACGCTTTAAAGTTTCAGCACATTGTTTATCTGTGCAGACACGTTTCTGCTCTGGTTCACCCTCAGCGCTCTCATAACATCGTTTTCAGAGGAAAATCTGTAAAACCTGCAAACAGCAGACAGACAGACACACTTAGCTTCCTCTGTTTGTGTCCTCTTCCCTCTCTTTTCTTCTGTCACCATGTAAATAGATGCTGCTGACTGCTGGGCCTGAAAACCTCCTCATCTTCATCTTCAGCCCAGCTCGGCGAGACAATGTAGAAAACTACAAAAAAAATTAAAGTAAGAGTGTCAAAAAACGTCCAACAAGCAACAAATCAACAATCAGCAAACAGTTTTATGTTGCAACCTCTTCTTAACTTCGAGTATTTACACTTTTATGATTCAACAGCAATCCTTCACGACTCACCACAGGTGATTTTGACCTTTGGTCGTTCCTTTCAGGTAGAAAGCAACAAAACCAACAAATCAGCAGCAATCAAGCAGACTGAGTCATGTTAGCAGCTCTGTGAGGCTGTACACATACACCGCAGTGCTTTGAGCTAAAGCTGAGCATGTTAACATGGTGACGTTTAGCAGGTATACGTTTATCATCTTAGTTTAGCATGTTAGCATGCTAATGTATACATATTAAGTACAGCTGAGGCTGATGGGGATCTCATTAGCTTTGCAGCTATTTGGACACAAACCTAAATTCTGAAACAAATTAAAAGTTCATCCTGAGGGGAACACGAATGTTTGTACCAAATGTCACGACAATCCATCTGAGAGATCTCCAGTAAAACCAGTAAAACAATGTTGTAAAGCTGGGTGGAGGATGATCGAGTCCAGACAACGGGATCCTCTTCTGTTGCAGAGGGTTTAAAATATTATTTAGTACAGTAGCTCCTCAGAAAAGGAAGCAACACACAGATTCAGTCAGACTGTGGGAACAAGAAGCTCCCCCCTGGAAATGAAGTTAATTTGCGGTTTGAGTCGGACGCTAAGCTTTCGGGAACAAAGATCATGACAGGAAGCTGCTGTGGTTGCGGCCTGGTGACCCACGTTTAACGATGACCACAAACAAATGACTCCCAGAAAACAAACTCCATAAACAACAACCACAAGAGACGAGCTCAAGTTTGGAGAGAGAAGAAGAAGAAGCAGCCCTGCAGTTATACTGTTCACATTTACATTTTCATCATCTCAGATATTAATTCAGTGGGAAGGAAGAGAAATATTTTGGCTGTACATTTTAGACGTGGTTTCATGAAAGCTTTTTGGACATTACCGAAAATAAATCAAATAGTTTTCCTAAAAAACTTTGTTTTTATCATCTGAGCAACATCACGACACAATACAGACTAGTTTTTCAGGTATTTGATGAGATGTCAGGTGTTTATAGTGTATATAACTCTTATTTCATTTTTATATTTATAGTATGTCTTTGTTTTTTTATTTTGTTTTTATTTATGACTATTTTTCTTATCCACCTTGTGTATGTGAGCTGCTCTAACAAGTGAATTTCCTCAGTGTGGGTTTCATATCAAGTTGTACTGAGTCTTATCTTGTCGTATCGTATCTTATTTGGTATTGGACACATTATAATTTTGACCTGTGGAAAAACAAAACAAAAAAAAGTGTTCAGAAACAAGGGGGAGAGTTGCGGACACTCAAAGGCCAAAGTAGGAATTATATTCAAAAAATAGTTTGAAGTTTGTTTTTGTTTAAGTTAACTTCACAAAGCACCTTTCAAAGTTACAAGGTGCTGTACAATGCAAACATTAGAAAATTAATTAAGTTGAGTAGAAGAAAGTTGTCTACATCAAGTCCGTGACAGCTGTCAGGCAGTCTTGAAAGGTAGAGATGTGACTCAGGTTATTAAAATGAATGGAGAGGCATAGTTGGGTATCGTCTGCATAACAGCGATACAAGACGTGCTTAAATTGCCTTTTAATTAAGGAGCCAATGGTTAGCATTTACAGTGAAAAAAAGAAGAGGACTGAGCATTGAACCCTGTGGCACACCACATCAACTCAGCAGATTCATTTCTATCATAAAAATGAGTTCAAAATTAAAAATATACATCACACGTCTGGTTAATTTCACAAAGATTACACCCTCAGATACAAAGGAAGATTTACAGTCAGGTGTTTTCCTGTCACTGGAGACATGAGACGGAGGAAAACACCCGAGTGTGAATTCAGATAACCTTATATCTACCGCTACAGCCAGTTTCCTGCAGTACAGCTGAATTTTAAGACGAACCAGAGTTTGAAGATGAGGGGAAATTCACCATCAAACCCACCGCCATGCTTACTCTCTCTAACTCAGACCTCTGATGAGAAAAAGCCACGACGTTGTTTGTCTCAGAAGCGTGAAACCTCAGAGAAACCACGGCGTCTCTCTGGAAACATCCTGCAGCTTGTGCTGCGTCTCGTTTATCATAATGTGAAGCCGCAGGAGTGCTCAGTTAATTTAACCTCTGTGCTGTGTTGACAAACATCTGAATCGAAACAACATATGATCCACAGAACTTTGCATTTACACCCGATATTAATAAGTGTACTCATGTCATTGATTGTGATTGGATCTCAATATGCAAATTAATTAAGAGGCTGCCAACAAACATGCTGTGGCCCAGGTTAAAGGAAGCATGCCATTTATTTTTAAATCATGCATACTGATTCTACTTGTAGATTTTTCCGGGCAGCTTGAACTGGATCACATGACTACTTGTATGTATGAGGTATTGCTCATAGTGATGAACCATGGCATGACCGTAGACTGTATAAAACCTGGACAGATGACAGACAATCATCACCCGACTCTGCTGTCTTTCAGCTCATTGTTTTGGTTTTGGTTCCCCGTCAGGCTGCTTAGCGCAGTTACATTGGCCACTTGCCCAGCTCCGGTTCTGGCACGACACCGGCCCCAGCATTCCCCCCGGGCCTCTTCCCGGTGGTCCAAAATGCCTGTGGTACAAACACTAACACTCCCCCGGTGCTCTGAGCTCACAGTCATGTCACAGTCAATCAACATGATTTAAACTCTGTTAGTTTATGAGAGTAAAGTATTGAAAGTATCTATAAATCAAACTTATTGATTGCGTCCTGATCGAATTTTAGGTTGGAACGACGGTGCTTCCCTAAATGTTTCTTGGTGTCGACACAGAAGAGGAATGACGGTCATTATGCCGAGTAAATATCTGCGGGTACATTGTGAAGCTCTGGTGTATAAATAGTCACGTGATTTCACAATCACGATGTTCACAACACAGTCGACAAACAGAAGATGAAAATGGAAAAAAACATGTGACTATTTGTGCATTTGATTGTGTGTCAGGTTATTTCTGCCTGCGAATGAAGTGAATAAAGAGAGACATGAGAGATCAAAGAGGAGTGAAGAGGAGGGAGAGGCCGTCGATCTGTTTCACATTATGCAAACAGAAAATAGACTTGATTTGTAGCTGCACAAACTCACTGAGGCGTTCACACTTTCCTTCAGTCTTCACATGATGCGAGCTCTTCAGGTCATGTCAGGACTGGACGGCTCACCTGCTTTTCTGTTTCAACAACCTGAAACTATTTGTTCGCCACAGAAACACTTCTTTTTTTTTTTAAGATATTTTTTTGGCCTTTTCAAGCTTTATTTTTGACAGAGACAGCTGAAGAGTGACAGGAATGTGGAGAGAGAGAGAGACGGGAGACGACATGCAGCAAAGGGCCGCAGGTCTGATTCGAACCCTGGGCCACTGCTGAACAGAAACACTTCTTACAAACATGTGCAACATAGCAGCACACGCTAACAAGGATACCGTGTACCAGTGCCTCATCTAGATGTGAAAATTACAGGTGTATGAAGGTGCAGTACCAGCAGGGGGCGATACTGACAGGAGCAACAGAAGAATATAGTATAAAGAGTGAGAAAGTCTGTTAGGGTGGATGGAGGGGTCAAACACAGGACATGGGACAGCTGATCGGGTCCCGAATGTAACTTAAAGTTCACATGAAACAGGAAGTAGAGTTCTGTTTACGCGCTCATTTCCTGTAAAAACAGTCAGCGACTTATCGCGGATATTGATTGGTGTTTACAGTAGCCAATAGCAAGTGTGCGCTTCACCCTCACTGCTATGTACTGCAGCTAGTGCTATGAGCTATTGTCAGCGTCTACCTTCCACTAAACAGAACCTCCGAACCAGCAGTGTCCAGTCTAACAGTGAATACAGTAACAGAACCTCTGAACCAGCAGTGTCCAGTCTAACAGTGAATACAGCAACAGAACCTCTGAACCAGCAGTGTCCAGTCTAACAGTGAATACAGCAGCCTACCGAGGTGGTTTTCTTGCCGGGTTTGGCTCCTGGCATCCCGGGCTGAGTCAGTTCAGTTAGCTACACGGCTGACCGAGCTAACCACAGTTAGCGCTTCACTACTTATCAATGTTTCCATCATAAAGTCTGTAAATCTCATCGGTAGTGTAACGTTATTCCCTGTTGGTCTCAGAGGCTGTGCTCCAACCCGGTCCGGTTGAGTTCTGGTAGAGTCTGGGAGGTTGAGCTGGTATTTTAACTTGTGTCGGTTGATTGGATGATGGGAAGCTTTGGATGACTAGGCAGGTGAGAGGGGGAACTCAGATCTTATAAAGCTGGAAGATGTTTTTACGTTAAAATTATTTTCAAAAGAATCAGCAATTAAATTCTGTGGAGTAGAAAGTAGCATTAAGAGACTACAAGTACCTGAGTTGATGTACTTAGTTACACTCCACCACAGGTTATGACACTTATGCTGAAATGTTTTAGTACTTGTTTTTTGTTTTTGCCTCCTTGTTCTTGTTCCCTCTCTAACACCTCTTTCCTTATTGTTTGCAGGAATGCAGGACGTCAGATCAGGTTTCTATAATGTGACAGATGAAAAGAGGGAGAGGGATACAGTTACGAGAGAGAGCAACAAAGAGAAACAGACGGAAAGAAGAAGAAAGAGATTTTGAGTGATAGACATGAGACAGAGGTGAGACAAAAAGGTTGTGAATGTTTGACTTTTAAACCTCACAATGAGGCAGTGAGACACGAGGTTTGTGTTGATCGTTTACAAAATACCTGACGTGATTTTGTTCTTATAATTAGCGTGATGTTTTGACATGTGGTTGAGGTTGTGAGGTTAAAGGAAGCATGTAGCCAAAAAGTCGACTGCTTTAATCCCATAAGTGTCTCTGAGTGATGTTTTCTCTCACTGGTTCAGATTCACGAGAGCTGGTGGAAGTAGTATCGCTTTGTCCACAGGGGGCGCCAGAATCAACTGAACGAAAAGCTGCTTTAAGTAAAAGTATCAACCACAGACTGTCTAAAACCTGGACGTAGTCTCCATGACATCCCCATGGGTTTATGAAGAGCCGCTGTGAAGCTCCATCCAAAAACACCTTATTCACTGTATACGACATGGTTCACATTTAAAGACCTACATATGAAAATGTATGCTTTGATAAATGTTGTCCGTCTCTTGTCTTTTCCGCTGTGCTGCTGCTTGTTTCTGGGAGGCCTGGACCGCATCCTGGTGCTGACCCCTCTCATTCAACCTCTGACCTCTGTGACCGGGTTCAAAGCCCTCTCAGGGTGGTGTTTAGGGGTTGACGGGGGACACGGTGATTTGGAGCTGCCAGCTCTAAATGCTTCCACATGCTTCCGCTTGCACGTCCGTGAGTTTGAATGTGTGAGAACCAAAATCTGTGGGAAACCAGGCGTCCTGGACTGAATCCTCCAGGAAGAGTTTCATGTTATAGTATTGATGCTGAGTTAATTAAACCAGTAACTCAGATATAAACAAAAATATCACACCCGTAGAAGGTAAATTTCAGGTTCGCCTACTGGGGCGTAGTTAGTTTGATTAGATAAACGGCTGACATCACTCCCTGAATAGTTGAGGCGGAGCAGCCGGAGGACATCAGAGGGAAAACCAGAAAACATTTTCTCCCCAAAGTTACATAGTGTGAGAACAGACGTACGAATGACAGAGACACCATTCACCTGATCACAGGTCAGTGCAGATCAACAGGAGGTAAACTCTGTCAGTTTATGAAAGAAAAGTTGCACATATAAAGAACAGACACAGCATCCAACTAGCTGAGCTATTGTAATGTTAAAAGGACATATTTTCACCACACACACACACACACACACACACACAGAGTCAGGCAGCTATATTATCACACATGTTCACACATATACACAATGAGAGGGAGGGAGTGAAAGAAAGCGAATCATATTACTTTGACTCCATACATAAAGTATGCTGACTTTACCTCTTGATGTCTCCCCTGAGGGTGGGGACTCCTGCCTTTAGTCAGCTTAGCGTTTATCCCACCCTCCCTAAAATGAACCCGGGGGGCCGGGTGCTGGATTTACTGTACCTTCAAACACACATGGAGCTGATTTAGCCTGACCCATACAGAAAACCCCCAAAAGTCTAATTCCTCTTCCACAGCCTGTCAAACACATTTCAAAATCTCTCCTCTCCAGGAGGTTTTGGTGTCAAGTCACATTTATTTATAGAAATCAACAGACTGAAATGGGCACTAATAAAAGCTCCAAGAAGTCCAAAACAAAGAAGCAAAATAACGTGTTCATGAGCGAAGAGCGCAGGTTGCAGTGTGTATGTCTGTTTGTGTTTGAGCTACGTAAAGTACAAAACCTTCAGATCCTGCGTGTGACGATCAGAATTTCAAATCCTCACTCAAAGCCGAGACCAGAATCAGAGTACGGTGGCCCTGGTTGACTGATTTTTGGCTCCAGTTCGGGCAGTTATAGTGTTACCATGGAAACGGTGGAGTAATATTTTTAGTGATGACCATGGTGTGATGTCACGCTTGAAGCAAGCCTCACAGAGACCACGTCCAGGTTTTAGACAGTCTATGGTTTGAGCATGTTTTAAATGTTAGTTGGCCAATCAGATTGCTTAGTTGGAACTACTTGCTGTATGTTGCACTTTAAAGCTTTCCGTTGATGTTTCCCCACCCCAAGAGTATTGCTGCAATTTTAGTAAATCATGTTTGAACTACACGGCATTGAATCGACATTACTGGACTAGTTTTCAAAAGTAAATGTAGCTGTGGCAGAAGCCTGCATGCAGAGTACATATCCAACAATGAATCAAAACATTGGAATGAAACACACCTGCATTACATGTGAAACAACTTTTAACAGATGAAGTGTGACAAAGCTCCACCCCCAAACTGACTCAATTGAGACTAACCAGGAAACAGTTTGTTTTTCTTCTTCACTGAAGAGACACGGACTGAAAAACAGACGATCAGATTCAGACAAATGGCTTCCAGATCAGAGGAGGATCTCTGCTGTCCGGTCTGTCAGGAGGTCTTTAGAGATCCTGTTCTTCTGTCATGTAGCCACAGCTTCTGTAAAGACTGTCTGAAGAGCTGGTGGAGACAGAAACCAACACGAGAGTGTCCAGTTTGTAAGAAAAGATCTTCAACGGCAAAGCCACCTTATCACCTGGCGTTAAAGAACCTTTGTGAGGCCTTCTTGTTGGAGAGAGATCAGAGATCTTCAGAGGCTCTCTGCAGTCTGCACTCTGAGAAACTCAAACTCTTCTGTCTGGACCATCAACAGCCGGTGTGTGTCGTCTGCAGAGATTCAGAAAAACACACCGACCACAGATTCAGGCCCATCGATGAAGCTGCACGACAACACAAGAAGAACCTTCAGGAAACTCTGCAGCCCTTAAAGGAGAAGTTAAAGGTTTTTGAAGAAGTTAAAGTGAAGTTTGATCAAACAGCAGAACACATGAAGGTCCAGGCCCGACGCACAGAGAGGCAGATTAAGGATCAGTTTAAGAAGCTTCACCAGTTTCTAGAAGAGGAAGAGGAGGCCAGGATGGCTGCACTGAGGGAGGAAGAGGAGCAGAAGAGTCAGATGATGAAGGAGAAGATGGAGGCTCTGAGCAGAGAGATAGCAGCTCTTTCAGACACCGTCAGAGCCACAGAGGACGAGCTGAGAGCTGAAGACGTCTCATTCCTGCACAACTACAAGGCTGCAGTGCAAAGAGTCCAGCAGCGCCCCCTGCTGGATGATCCACAGCTGCCCTCAGGAGCTCTGATAGACGAGGCCAAACACCTGGGCAACCTGACCTTCAACATCTGGAACAACATGAAGGACATGGTCTCCTACATTCCTGTGATTCTGGATCCAAACACTGCTCAACCAAACCTGATCCTGTCTGAAGATCTGACCAGTGTGAGACGAGGAGAGAAACAGCAGCTTCCTGACAATCCAGAGAGGATTGATTATTATCCCTCTGTTCTGGGCTCTGAAGGATTTAACTCAGGGACTCACAGCTGGGATGTCGAGGTTGGAGACAGTACAGTCTGGTTTCTGGGTGTGGTAGTAGAGTCAGTCCAAAGGAAAGGACAAAGACAGTCTGGATTCTGGAGAATAGGGTTCTTTCAAGGTACATATTCAGCGCGGTCACCATCATCTCCATTCACTGCTCTCCAAGTCCAGAAGAAGCTCCAGAGGATCAGAGTGAATCTGGACATGAACAGAGGAAAACTGTCGTTCTCTGATCCTGATACAAACACACACATACTCACCTTCACACACACTTTCACTGACAAGATGTTTCCATGCATTGTCATTTTGGATAAACTCCCTCTGAAGATATTACCACATAAAGTTTAGTTTAACTAGAATCACAATTAGCTACAACACTGCAACAGCTAATGTGACAATGTAACAGATTACATCACATTGTGTAAGACCGTTACTGTGAACTTCAATGTAATTAACTGGCAGCCATTGACAAGTAACCAGTATTACCTTAGAATGTGACTTATATACTTATTAGAGCTATATCTACAGGCTGACATGTTGAACTGACATGTTTCTACAGTAGCCCAGAGTGGACAAAGTAGTTTCTCCTTCACATTAGAAAGGAGAAGGTGAGACGAAGTGGTTGCAATCAGCAAGTACACCTCTAGATGCCACTAAATCCTACAGACTGGACCTTTAACTGAAGTTAGTAACACCACAGTGCAGAAATACTCTGTAGGAAAGTCCTGCATTCAAGATTAAGTTAAAGTACAAAATATACTTTAAGTACAAAAAGTAAAAGTATTCATTTTGCAATATATATATGCAGTATATATATTTATACATATATATTTTATATTACTGCATTTTAATTATTGATGCATTGACGTGTTCATCAGTTTAATGTTGCAGCTGTTAAGGTGGATCATTTAATTACTTTATTATTACTGCTGGGTAGTTTGTAAAAGTATAGTTGTATTAAGGTGTGTGTGTGTGTGTGTGTGTGTGTGTGTGTACTGTGTGTGTGTGTGTGTGTGTACTGTGTGTGTGTGTGTGTGTGTGTGTGTACTGTGTGTGTGTGTGTGTGTGTGTGTGTGTACTGTGTGTGTGTGTGTGTGTGTGTGTGTGTGTGTGTGTACTGTGTGTGTGTACTGTGTGTGTGTGTGTGTGTGTGTGTGTGTGTGTACTGAGTGTGTGTGCGCGCACTCTTTTATTGTACTTTTCTTGGCAGGTCACACCATCGTGTAACAGGATCCTCCCAGAGCTCAGGCTGATTTGGAGAACAATGCAGGAGGTGTAACACGTCCATATTGTTTTTTAACGGCCTGAACAGGCGACTCGAGTGCCTCGCTGATCTATAATATGATCCTCACAGGTGAAACTCACACAGAAGAATCACTCAGGTGTGAGAGGAACAACAACTTGAAAGCACAAACATGCAGAAACATTTTGACTTTATTATCATCATAATTCATTTTAAACCTTTACAGGCCACGGTAGAATGCTCTCACATTCAAAACTGTTCAGTCTAAATGTCTTCGTCTACTATTCATCTGTAATTTGTATGTAGTACTGTAAGTTTTGAGCTGGGGCCTCCATGGATAGGACTTGTTTGTATTGGATTGAGATCTGGGGAATTTGGAGGCCAAGCCAACACCTTGAACTCGTCATTGTGTTCCTCAAACTGTTCCTGAACCATGTTAGCTTTGTGGCAGGACGCATTATCCTGCTGAAAGAGGCCACTGCCATCAGGGAATACCGTTTCCAAGAAAGGGTGGACACTGTCAAAGTAGCATCGACATGAATGGCAGGACCCGAAGTTTCCCAGCAGAACACTGCCTCTGCTAGATCGCCTTCTTCCCATAATGCATCCTGGTGCCTCCACGTGATGTAAAAGAAAACCAGGCTACCTTCTTCCATCGCTCCGTGGTCCAGTTCTGATGCTCACATGTTCATTGTTGGAGTTTTCGGCAGTGGACAGGGGTCAGCAGCAACTACACTGCCTCATACGCAACAAACTGCAACACACTGTGTGTTCTGAGACTTTTCTATCAGAACAAGCATGAACTTCTTCTGTTGGATTGGACCACACGGGCCAGCCTTTGGTCACCACATGCATCAAATTCACCTTGGCTGTCCATGAACTTGACTCTTGGACCACTTCCTGACCGCTGCAGACCGGGGATACCCCACAAGAGCTGCAGTTTTGGGGATGTTCTGACCCGGTTGTCAAGCCATCACAGTTTGGTTCATGTCAAAGTCACTCCAATCCTGTCGCTCGTCCATTTTCCTGCTTCTAACACGTCGACTTTGAGGACAAAATGTTCACTTGCTGCCTGATACATCCACCTCACCTGTCAGAGGTCTGAATGTTACGGCTGATTGGTGTAAGCGTACACATGTATGCCCGAACATCTCCTCTGAGGACCAATAAAGACTCATTTTCTCTTATTTTATGTCTCTGACTTCAGTTTGTCTTTATAAAGAGACGTGGGAGAGAACAGACCAGAGATTTACACTAATAGATTACTTCCAGGTTTTGATGATTTGTAGTCTTTGGAGACAGAAACGAAGAGAGAGAGAGCGAGGCTCCGTCACTACCGTTCAGGAAATTCCAGTCATTCCTCAGTAATTCCTCCTCTCCTTGCTCATGTCTCTCTCTGCTCTCACACAGCCGGTGAATGGACCTCCCCTCTCTTCATCCCCTCCTCCTTGTCAACACTGCATCTGTCTCCCACCTCTCACCCTTAACCTCTGACCCCCAGTCAGACTTAATAACAGGAAGTGATCGACTCCCTGCTGTTGGTGCTGCGGTGGGAAGAAAAACGAGGCGAGGGCGGCGTCGTCCCTGGCAACGTTTAACTGATGTCACACCATAGAGAGGAGACAGAAACGACAGCTGAACATCGAGATCCAAGCAGAGCTGAAACAATGAGACGATCGACAGAAGATTCATTGATTCATCTGGAAATGCGACAATAAAACCAACAAAACAAGAATTTTATGGCATCATTTTCTAATCGAGAAAATAATCAGCAGATTAATTTATAATGAAATGTTAGTTGCAGCGTTAGTCTGGTCAGTACGCTGGTCATGTGTAATGTGTATATGTGGACTGCTTGCCTTGTAATTCTGAGTTTAATTGCTTTTGTGACGTTTCTGTTTTTACTTTCTGTCCTTGCTGCTGAAACACCTGAAGTTCTCCTCTGATGATCAATAAACACACATCTTATTCAAGGCTGGACCTGACCCTGAAGGACCCTAAAGACCATGAAGAGCCTGAAGGATGGACACTGAGGAACCCTGAAGGAAGTATCCTGTAGGACCCTGAAAGACCCCAAAGAACCCTGAAGGTTTGGGGTTTGAGGGCATTGTTGATGCTTACCTTTAGAAAGTGTAACTTTCATGCAGTAATTCCCTGAAAATGAGACCTCGACATTTGGAGCTGTGTTCTTCTTCTAAACGTTCAAATGTACTTTTAGGTACTTTTCTGTCTGTTTGAGTCTTTCTGGAGAAACTTTGAGACGTTCATTCAGCACAGTTCATTTACAGTAAGAGAGTAACACGGCTTCCTTTGAGACAACCACATCAAAGATCTTTGCTTCAATACGAAAGTATGAATTCTCTTTTATTCTGTTGTTTCTCTGTTGCACTCTGCTTCAAGTAAAATCAGTAAACAAATTAAGAAGCAAAGACGAAACATATTCTTCATGGATTTGTGTTTAAATTTGTTTTATATCTTTAGATTCTCTCTTCTTCAACAACTCTGTAACTCTGCCTCTTCCTCCACTTTGTATGAAGCTCTGCTCTTTCTTTTCTTTAGAAAACTCACTAATAGGAGGAGGGAGGCTGTTGAAGAGGTCACTCCCACCTCCACCTGAACTTTGGACTTGCACACATCACACACTCACTCTCACATTTTTTCTACAACACACTAAACAAACACACAGAATATAATACGTAAAGCACCAGACTGGGATCTTTAAAGCAACACTGCATAACTTTTCTCTCATAAACTATCAGATGTTAAAACATGTTGATCTACACTGACCTGTGATCAGGTGAATGGTGTCTCTGTCATTCGTACGTCTGTTCTCACACTATGTAACTTTGGGCTCCGGGTCGGGAGAAGTACGTAACGCTTTACGGCACTAAGTCACACACCACCAACTATTTCACTGATTTTGGTGAAACTGGATCATATTTTATGGAGAAAATGTTTTCTGGTTTTCCCTCTGATGTCCTCCGGCTGCTCCGCCTCAACTCTCTGTGATTTACAGAGTTTATGATGGACAGTGAAGTAAACTGCTGACAACTGTAGCTGCTGTTAGCTAATGTTAGCTCAGTTTGTTAGCTGCTGTTAGCTAATGTTAGCTCTATTTGTTAGCCAGGCTCCCCAGACTGTGAGCTCAGAGCACTGGAGGAGTGTTAGTGTTTGTACCACAGGCAACAGGGAAGAAGAAGAAGATGATTTTCAGGCCCAGCAGTCAGCAGCTTCTATGGACATAATGGCAGAGGAGAAGAGAGCGAAGAGGACGTTGACGGAGGAAGCTAAGAAGAGAAAAGGAGAGAGTGAGCGAGCAAGAAGCCGCCGGACAAGAGTAAATCTGGGACTGACTTTTAGTGGTTGGTGAGAGCTTGGTGAAATAAAAGGCTGAAAGACAGACGCCGAGCTGGGCTGACTGCTGTTGGACTAGTCAGTAATATTAGCTGGCTGCTATGTCTGCTGTTGGTGACCTTGTTGATGTTTGGCTGTTAGCAAAGTTGTCGACTCGCTAGTTTAAGTAATGTAATCAGAACAAATACTCGAGTACAGCTGAACATAAGTACTAACATAAAGGTAAAGTATATGCTCTCATGAGCAAATTGCAGTAGTAGAATAAAGTCAGTATAGGACTTCACTTCTAAAGAAGAAACATCAAACGGTGACATTAGTGGGAGCCTCTGTACAAACATGCCAGGTGACCTTCGACGTCTGGGTGGTGCAAACCTCAGAAAAAAGGAGAGGAGCAGGTGGTGAGTCACTCAGGTGTAACAGAAGGCTAACAGCGCTGCTTTCACTGTTATTGTAGACTGTATAATAGTGTTGTTGCAGACGCTTCGTCATTCTTTCCACCATTATGAAGTTAGAAGACCCGCTGTGTTACTGCGGCAACCACTCGCCCTCACTTACCCTGTAACACACACACAAGTTGTCGAAGAAGTACATCGCTGTGTAAAAATACTTCAAATCCCACTTAAAGGAGCAATGTGTAGGATTTAGTGAGTCGCCTAACCCTCTCTTTCTGAACATGAAGGAGAAACTACAGCAGAGTTTATATTGTCCAACCAGGATTACCGTAGAAACAGTTCAACCGCATACTGTCTAAAACTGGATGTAGTCACTGTGACGTCCCCGCAGACTGTCTAAAACTGGATGTAGTCACTGTGACGTCCCCGCAGACTGTCTAAAACTGAACGTAGTCTCTGTGACGTCCCCGCAGACTGTCTAAAACTGAACGTAGTCTCTGTGACGTCCCCGCAGACTGTCTAAAACTGAACGTAGTCTCTGTGACGTCCCCGCAGACTGTCTAAAACTGAACGTAGTCTCTGTGACGTCCCCGCAGACTGTCTAAAACTGGATGTAGTCACTGTGACGTCCCGCAGACTGTCTAAAACTAGACGTAGTCTCTGTGACGTCCCCACAGACTGTCTAAAACTGGACGTAGTCTCTGTGACGTCCCCACAGACTGTCTAAAACTGGACGTAGTCTCTGTGACGTCCCCACAGACTGTCTAAAACTGGACGTAGTCTCTGTGACGTCCCCACAGACTGTCTAAAACTGGACGTAGTTACTGTGACGTCCCCGCAGACTGTCTAAAACTGAACGTAGTCTCTGTGACGTCCCCGCAGACTGTCTAAAACCTGGACGTAGTCTCTGTGACGTCCCCGCAGACTGTCTAAAACCTGGACGTAGTCTCTGTGACGTCCCCGCAGACTGTCTAAAACCTGGACTTTAAAATTTTATTTGTATAGCCCAAAGTCACAAAATACATTTTGCCTCGGAGGGCTTTACAATCTGTACAGGGAGTGACACCCTCTGTCCTTACACCCTCTGTCCTTACACCCTCTGTCCTTAGACCCTCGGTTCGAGTGAGGAAAAACTTGCCCACAAAAAACCCTTTTAACAGGGAAAAAGGTGGAAGAAACCTCAGGAAGAGCCACAGAGGAGGGATCCCTCTCCCAGGACGGACAGACGTGCAATAGATGTCACGTGTACAGAACAAATCAACACAAACATTTTGTACAATTACAATGAATGATAAAATGATTACAGTAGCAGTGGAACCTGTGATAGAGATAGAGAGACACAGATGCACAGCAGCAGCAAATCATTAACTAAGTTACTATAAACTGTAATGGAGATCTGGTAACATTAATGACAGTAATAATATATGTAGTGGACGTCATGCAGGACCACAGCAGCAGCCACGATCCACGAGAACCTGCTGGACGAGAGAGCACAGAAACTCCGGGGAAGAAGTTTAGTTAGTAAGATGCATTAATGTACATGTATGACAGACATGTATGTTTACAGATGGTGGCAATGGTGGGGGGGGGGTTTCAGCTTCGGCTTCAGCTTCCATGTTTATTTGTCAAACCACACGTGTTACGTTATGATTACGTTACCGTTACAGTGAATACATGTAACGTTACTGATTTATAGGAGAGAGCAGAGAGGCATGATGGGAAAATAAATCACAAAAACGGGCAGAGAGAGTTGAAGGCCAGACAGAGAGGCAGCAATGACCTTGTTGATGTGACTCTGTAGCAGACATTTTTATACTTCTTGTTACAAAGATGATTCATTAACAAGTGACTCGTTGTTCAGCAGACCTCGGTGCTCAGATGTAAATCATTGTTTTATCAGGAAGGAGAGATGAGAATACAGAAAACCAAAGACAGGTGAGGAGTTCACTCAGGTTGAGTGAGACCAACAGAGACACCTGTCATTGTTTGAGGTTAACAGTGTGACAGCTGTAGAATAAATGTAGAATAAAGGCTGTGGGAGTTCAGTACCTTTAAACTTAGCTCTAGTCACCAGATCTATAACAGATCACACATCCTGTGTAATGTACTAATAATATATATGTCACTGCACATGGCAGTTACTGCAGCTGTAGCTGGTTGAGTTGAACTCTTGTGATATATATCCAACCTGAATATAAACGAATAAAAACAGTCCAACCTCTACCACAAATACTAGTGCATGATGCATGTACAGTAAGGAGAACGTCATTATAAGTTTAAGAGATGGGTACCACACTGCACAAATACTTTGCATGAAGTGAAGGTCATACATTTATTTTGTTTAATACAAAAAAGCAAAATACACTTATAGTACCAAAAGTAAAACGGCCCATTGGATTATATTTAGTGATGCATTAAAGGTCTCATATTGTAGAAAGTGAGTCAGCCTCAGGTGGACAAGAAGAGGAACTACAGCTTTTGGCACTTCCTGTGTTGGCTTCACTGCACAGACATGGAGGATGCTGTTTGACCAGGTGGACTACAGTCTGTTACTTGTGATTGCCATGGACATACGCCACAAAAACAGTCAGCCAATCAATAAAGAGGCTCATTAATATTAATCAGGCAATATTATTTTGATATTTTGTATTATGAATCTGTGTTTGTAAAAGTAATTCATGTTGTGGTGGAGTAAAAAGTAAAAAGTAAAAAGTTTGTTTCCAAAGAGGAGTAGAACGAAGTACCTCCAAACTGAACTTAAGTATAGTTCTCCAGTAAATGTATGAAGTTAAATGGCCTCAGAGAAAGTTGCTGGATTCATACTTTGAGTTCCTGAGCAGAAAGGTTCAAAGGCTTCAGACCAGAAAGGACCAGAAAGGCCTGTCAATGAGAGGGATGCAGCCGGAGGTGAAGTCGAGCAGGGGCTCCCAGTTACACAGGTATTCTCTGAAACTGGGTTAACTGGCCGAGCGCTCGTCTCTGAAGCTGCTTTCTTTGTTTGAGTCATCAAAATACCTGACTTTGTTCTCAGCTGTTGTAAAAGTTTATGTCAGCAGGTAGCAGCAAGCCTCGTCCTCATCATGTCAATAATGGAAACATTTAATAAACTAGAATTATAGACCAATAGTATATCCTTATACCTGCAATAATATGAGAAGACAGGGAAGCGTAAGTGTATAGTTTGATCTGAATTCATCTAAGATTTTAAACTCTGATCGGTGAAGACTGCTGTATTTTGTAGTGTTTTGTGGTTCAAGTTAACATGTTGAACAGAGAAATTAAATCATTAAACTCCCTTTAAAGGAACTGTTTGATGCTGATTTACTTGCCAAGAGTTTCGCTCAGCTTGTCATAAAGACTGACAGCGAGCATGGCTCATCATTCACAGCTCATTGATTAGCCGGTTGTCTCCAAGCAAGAACCTCCGTGGCTGTGAAATTTGAGAAATTTCTTTAAACTTTAAAACTCAGAATTCTGATTTTAAAAGTGTCTTTGAACTTTAAAACTTTAAAAGTGACTTTAAACTTTTTTGACTTTATTGTGAAGAATTTTAGAATTCTTGCTGTAAAACTCTCTTATAACTCAGACTTGTGACTTGTTGTGAAGAAATTATTTTTTTCAACATTTTTTCTGACTTTTCTGTAAAGAAAGAAATGTTGTTTGTAAAAATAAATAATAAAACATTTTCTTTAGAATTCAGACTTTAAAACTCTTTAAATTTTAAAACTCAAAACTTTGCATCTTTAAAACTCAGAAGTCTGATTTTAAACTAAGAATTCTTTTTTGTAAAGAATTTTGTAAAGAACACCTTTTTAATTCTTTTTCTTTTTTTTCAAAAAACCCCACTTTTTTTATTCTTTTTTTGAAAGTTGAAAGTAAAAAAAGAAAAAAAGTAACAAGACTTTGTCCGGTGTTTGCTCTATTGCCATGGCGCTGTGTATTTGACTTCTGCCAGTTACAATAGCTCTGTGTTTTTAGTACTTTTTTGTACTTTTTTCAAAAAAGTACAAAAAATCATAAAAATTTTCTTCATTCATTTTTTTCATTTAATTTTTTTCGTTCAATTTCTTCAGTTCATTTTTTTTCATTCATTTTCTTTTTTTGGTTTTTTGGAGTGAGAACCTGGAAGTCGACATTCTTTTTTTTTCATGCAATTTTTTTGGTTCATTCAATTATTTTCATTTAATTTTTATCATTCTATTCTAGTAATCTATTACTTTCAATGTTTTCAATTTTTTTTTCATGATTTCAATTTTTTTCTATTTCTTTCTATTATTTTCAAAGTAAGCTATTACTTTCAATTTTTCTATTTTTTTTTTTACCTTTTTCCCCACTTTTTTTCTTTTTTTTCCCCAATTTTTTTTCACTTTTTTTTTTCATTTTTTTCCGGACAAAACCCCCCAGACAGCCCCGGAAAGCAACTTGACCGGATTCTGTCTCTCTCTTCAACACCTCAATGCAGACATGTCACATCCAGCCTGCTTCAAGACCTCAACAATCATCCCTGTTTCCAAGAAGCCAAGGACCACAGACTGAACCACTTCAGACCCGTCTGACCTCTGAGGCTCACAGACATCACTGACCCCCTCACAGACATCACTGACCCCCTCACAGACATCACTGACCCCCTCACAGACATCACTGACCCCCTCACAGACATCACTGACCTCCTCACAGACATCACTGACCCCCTCACAGACATCCTCACAGACATCACTGCCCTCCTCACAGACATCACTGACCTACTACATCCTCCAGCACCTGGACTCTGCAGGAACCTACGCCAGGATCTTGTTTGTGGATTTCAGCTCTGCCTTCAACACCATCATCCCGGCTCCGCTTCAGGAGAAGCTCTCCCAGCTGTGTGCCTGACTCCACCTGCAGGTGGATCGCTGACTTCCTGTCTGACAGGAAGCAGCACGTCAAGCTGGGGAAACAGTCTGACCATCAGGTGAGAGTCTGACCATCAGGTGACCTGTTACTTCTTTAAAGTCATTTATTATTTTTGAAAGTAATCTATTATTTCTAAGTAATCTATAGTTTTTTAAGTAATCTATTACTTTTAAAAAATTATCTATTATTTATTTAAGTAATCTATTGATTTTTTAAAGTACTCTATTATTTTTTAAATGTAATCTATTATTTCTTTTTAAAATAATCTATTTTTTAAATAATCTATAATTTTTTTAAATAATCTTTTATTTTTTAAAAGTAATCTATGGTTTTTAAAGTAATCTATTACTATTTAAAAGTAATCTTTTTTTTAAACAGTCTTATTTTTTTTTTAAATAATCTATTATTTTGAAAGTAATAGATTACTTCTGAAAAAAGATTACTTTAATTTTTTTATTTGGCATTTTGATGAAAATTAATTCCATTTTTAGGAAAAAATCAGAAAAAAGTAATATTTTTTCAAAAGTAATATATTACTTTGAAAGTGTACTGTGAAAAAGATTACTTAAATTTTTTTTTTCTGAAAAAATTGCAATGTTTTTTTACGAAAAAAATCTGACTTTTTCAGAAAATTGCGATCTTTGTTTCAGAAAATTGCGATCTGTGTTTCGGAAAATTGCGATATTTTTTATCGGAAAATTGCGATCTTTTTTTATCGGAAAATTGCGATCTTTGTTTTTTTTCGGAAAATTGCGATCTTTGGTTTTTGCCATCTTTGTTTTTTTTTGGGGAAAATTGCAATCTTTTTCTATGAAAAATCTGACTTTTTTTTGGGAAAATTGCGATCTTTTAATAGTAATTTTAATTTTTCTAGTAATTAGTAAAATAGAGTTTTTCAATGACAAATCTTTTTTTTTAACGAAAAATCTGAGTTTCTCCATCCTTGAGTCCATCCTCACATCCTCCATCACCATCTGGTACGCTGCTGCCACCGCCAAGGACAAGGGCAGACTGATCCTTTATATTTTTTACTAAATGTATATTCTGCAAGTCAAATTCATTGTACGTGCTGACCTACCTGACCAATAGACTTGATTCTTGATTCTAACTTTCTTGGTTCAATTTTTTTTTTTTTTTTTTTAAATAAGAAAAACATTAAAATAACAAAAGTGTTTCTTTTTAGAAAAAAGAATGAAAGAACAATAAAAAAGTGGAGGGTTTTTAAATAAAAAAAGTAGAAAAAAGAATAGCGATCTTTTTCTATGAAAAATCTGACTTTTTTCATAAAATTGCGATCTTTTTTTAATGGAAAATTGCGATCTTTGTTTTTTTCATAAAATTGCGATCTTTTTTTATCGGAAAATTGCGATCTTTGTTTTTTTTCCGTAAAATTGTGATCTTTGTTTTTTCGGAAAATTGCGATCTTTGGTTTTTGCCATATTTGTTTTTTTTTGGAAAATTGCGATCTTTTTCTATGAAAAATCTGACTTTTTTTTGGGAAAATTGCGATCTTTTTTTAACGGAAAATTGCGATCTTTGTTTTTTTCATGAAATTGCAATCTTTTTTTATCGGAAAATTGCGATCTTTGGTTTTTTTTCGTAAAATTGCGATCTTTGTTTTTTTCGGAAAATTGCGATCTTTGGTTTTTGCCATATTTGGTTTTTTTTTTGGAAAATTGCGATCTTTTTCTATGAAAAATCTGACTTTTTTTGGGGAAAATTGCGATCTTTCAATAGTAATTTTAATTTTTCTAGTAATTTTAGAGTTTTTCAATGAAAAATCAATTTTTTTTATGAAAAATCTGAGTTTCTCCATCATTGAGTCCATCCTCACATCCTCCATCACCATCTGGGACGCTGCTGCCACCGCCAAGGACAAGGGCAGACTGATCCTTTATATTTTTACTTGGATGTATATTCTGCAAGTCAAATTCATTGTACGTGCAGACCTACCTGACCAATAAACTTGATTCTTGATTCTAACTTGAGAGTTTAACTAGAGTTTTTCAATGAAAAATTTAATTTTCTTGGTCAAATTTTTTCTCTTTTAAAAAAAAGATTTAAAAAAACATTAAAATAAGTGTTTCTTTTTAGAAAAAAAGAATGAAAGAACAATAAAAAAGTGGAGGGTTTTTAAACTTAAAAAACGGAGAAAAAAGAATAGCGATCTTTTTCTATGAAAAGTCTGACTTTTTTCGTAAAATTGCGATCTTTTTTTATCGGAAAATTGTGATCTTAGTTTTTTTGGTAAAATTGCGACCTTTGATTTTTTCTTAAAATTGCGATCTTTGTTTTTTTGTAAAATTGCGATCTTTGTTTTTTTGTAAAATTGCGATCTTTTTTTATCGGAAAATTGCGATATTTTTTAATCGGAAAATTGCGATTTTTTTAGCGGAAAATTGCGATCTTTGTTTTTTTCGTAAAATTGCGATCTTTTTTTATCGGAAAATTGCGATCTTTGTTTTTTCGGAAAATTGCGATCTTTGTTTTTTCGGAAAATTGCGATCTTTGGTTTTTGCCATCTTTGTTTTTTTTTGGGAAAATTGTGATCTTTGTTTTTTTGTAAAATTGCGATATTTGGTTTTTAAAAAAACAATTAAAAAAATGTTTTTAGAACAAACAATTGTGTATTTCTTTTAATAAAATAATAAAATAATAATGAAAAAAGTGTGTTTTTTTTATAAAAACAAGAAAAAAGTGTGGGTTTTTTTAGAATAAAGAATTTTAAAAAGTCTTAAAAAGTATACTGAGTTTTGAAGTGTTAGTAAAGTAAAAAGTGTAAAGTAAAATAAATAGTAAAAAAAGAATAGATTAAGTTGTTTTTTTAGAAAAAATAATTAAAAAGTGTGTTTTTTTTTCTTTTAGAAAAAAATTAGAAAAAAGTGGGGGTTTCAGATTTTTTTTTTAAGTGTGTTTTTATAGGGGTTTTTTTTTTTTTAGAAAAGTGTAGAGTAAAATACTCTATAATGTGAGAAAAGTAAAATAAAATGTAAGAAAAGAAAATTTCATGGGACATTTTTTCCATTTGTTCGTGGTACTCAAGGAAAAATCAGAGCATCGCTGACGTTAGTAGGCTTCATCCTCTGAAGACCAAGATTATTTGTACCAAATTTCTAGGACTCTTTCTAGTCGACGACAGCCAGGCAAAGTATCTTCCTTGAATCTTGTCATCACTGTGAGGTTGCCTTGAAACCAGAGGAAACGTCTTCCCAGACTTAACCTTTTTTGAAGTAAGCTACGATAATCACATCCTGCCTCTAGCATCATACTTACCATACCAACAGGAGAGTGATATCACACTTCTCAATCAACAAAACAGATGTGCTTTCCCAAAATGTGACAAAATTAAATTTTTCTGCACTGCTCTCCTCGAGCTTTCAAACAGTGATGATAAGAAGTGAAACGAAAACAAAAGTAAAGCCAGGTGCCTTTGAAAACATGTAGTCCTTTTGTCCTTGGCTCAGGAGGGGTGTGTGTGTGTGTGTGTGTGTGTGTGTGTGTGTGTGTGTGTGTGCATTATGGTACACACTGCAGCTGCTGGCTTCCCTGACGACCGGCCGCAAAACAAAAAAAAATTCTTTTCAAAACCAAGCTCAGGAACCAGCAGAGAGATGATTAAATTCTCCATGTGAGGAGTTCAAAAGCAATAAAAAATGAAATGAAAACATGGGCGGTGTACAACACAAAGACCTCATTGTTGCCGGGCAAAGGAATGTGTGTGTGTGTGTGTGTGTGTGTGTGTGTGTGTGTGTGTGTGTAGCTGTGGGCAGAGACCGGGAGGAATTTGAGTTTTTGCATGGAGACAAAAGGTGGCCTATGACGGGGAGAGAGGATGAGGCACAGAGAGGGAAAGAAAGCAAGAAAGAGACACACAGTAGCTGTTCCCATTCATGTCTCCATGCTAACACGTTAGCATGCACTGTGTTAGCATTTCCCATCATGCAAACCTTCATGAAATGTTTGTTTTATATCAAAAATGACAAATGACTTTAAAGGTGGTCACTCGAAGTGAATCATCACCCAACAGCAACACTACAAATGTTACAGAGTTTCCTGATGGACAGTGATGTAAACTCCTGCCACCTGTAGCTGCTGTTAGCTCAGTTTGTTAGCCGGGCTGCCCGGACTGTGAGCTCAGAGCCCGGGGGGTTAAGAGTTTCCAGGGTTTTGGCCCCGGGAAAAGGGGAAGAAGAAGAAAAAAGAAGGGGGGGGGGGGGGGGGGGGGGAAGGCCCCCCCTTTTGATAAATAGGGGGGGGGGGAGGGGGGGGGGGGAAAAAGGGGGAAAAAAAAAGAAAAAAAGAAAGGGGAAAAAAAAAAAAAAAACTTCTTGATTTTCGGCTGTTAGCAAAGTTGTCGACTCACTAGTTTTTGATCAGAAGTAATGTAATCAGAACAAATACTCGAGTACAGCTGAACATAGTTACACAGTGGGATTACTCTCTAATGTTGCTTTGATATCAACAGAAATGTCACATACTTCATGCAATCGTTTAATGGCACCAAATATTGGAGTTTAATATCAGTTTGCTCATAAAATCTCGGAGAACGTACTGTACATTTCTTTGTCTCTGACTAACAGATTAAATATTCCTTTATTTCGTGGAATAACAATGCTTTGTAGTCATTTCTGTACTCTGTCACCTTCATCAGAAGTCAAAGCTTGTGTCAGAGAGAAGAGCTACCACTTCAATACTTTTCTACAGATAGTGTTTGAGAAAAGTCAACTTAAAAAACATTCAGAGCAACAACGAAGATGAATGCAGATCTGCGGTCTTCAGTGAGTGTTGATGTTACGGGGCAGTGATGGAGTCGTGTATACAAACATACACACACTTATCCATCAGCCTATAAAGCCTTAGCTTGTACAAACACACACACTACCTCATTTCCTGCAATCCCTCGTCACCTGACCTCTGACCTTTGCCGAGGTGTTGACAGATTTAAGACCCCCCGACCTCCTCCATGTGTCTGTGATGTGTCATGTGTGTTCAGTGACGGGCTCTCCGTCATGTAAAGACTCTTTTAAAGAAGATTTCATCAAGCTGAGCACTGAGCACGTCAAACAGGAAACGTCCGCAGTGACTTCAAAATCTTAGAATAAGTTTATCGAAGAAAATAACGTAATTATTAATGTTTCAAAAACTCATCATGTTAAATGAGCGTGTAATGTGCAACACGTGTCAGGTATAGTTTGAAACATGGCAGCAGTTCATCCTCTGTGTGTGTCAAAGTTTACACAAATTTATGATTATCAGCTATAACAGCTTGGAAGAAGAGTGGAAGCGTTTAAGAGGTCAGGCACTGAATCTCAGTTCCAGTTCATCCCTGTGCCGCCCACATCAAACTCATCAAACCAGGTCTTTACGGACAGAAAAGGGCCTTCCCCAAACTGTTGCCACAAAGTTGGAAGAGCATTGTCCAGAATGTCTTGGCATGCTGCAGCATTAACTCAGCCCTTCACTGGAGATAAGGGGTCTATAGCCCAAACCCTAAAAAACAGCCCCATACCGTTATCCCTCCAACAAGACAAGTGTGGCAAAATACTTCTGTCCATATCGTGTAGATGATGAAAAAGTCATCCTCACCATGTAGAAGACACTGAAGTAAACAAAACATTATTCTTGCATAACGGGACAGCTATATTTATTTGATTCTAATATAACTCTGTACATAGTTATGCTTCATTATTAGGATTCATGCTAAGATAAAGAGCTTTTATGGCTTAATGAGTTTGGCTGTTGTTGCTGGACTGTAAACTTCCCCAAATCCAATTAAGAGCAGCACAGAGCCGCTAACGATGGTCTAAACCCTGACAGCATCCAAGACTCGAGAATATGACACAGCTAGAGCGACATTATCTGTTTAATGACTCTTCTAATGAATGACTCAGTTAAAGGGGAAATGCTGTTTCACCTCCACAGATGAGGAAATGTTAATAATCAATTTTAAAAAAGCGCAGATGTAAATTCAGACACACATCAGAAGAGAAACGGTGATAACAACGTGACCCGGAGAGGACAACGAGCTACACTGACCTGCATTTCCACTGAGACCTACTTCCCTTTACGTCGTCCTAACATTCAAATCAGAGCAGCAGCAGCAGGAAGAGGGAAGGATGCAAATCATCAGCAGGAAACATTTAAAGTGATGCATGCTGGTTATTTTCAGATGACGTCGATGTCACTGAGGTTAGAAACGGTTTGACTGTGAAGGGTCGGCAGAACGTCCGACATGACCGAACACGCGATTACTAAAGAGGCGAGGCCGAGGTGTGTTTACACTGCGAGGTGGACAGGCTGATCTAACCACAAAGATTTGGCCATTTTAAAAGCTGCTTTAAAGTCACGTTAACTTTAACTGCTGAGAAGAAAATAAGTCCAAGAACACGGCATGAAAAATCCGATAATTTATTGAACTCGCTGCAGTTTGTTAAACTGGCTTGCCCCGTTCTCTGTTTGAATCCAGCGCCTGAGGTGAAATGTGCCTGCATGTTTCTGTCTTTACAAAAGCAGCAGCAGAGATGGACTGATGAAGAGACGGCGACATGTTGAAATGTTCTTTGAGATGCTCAGCGGATAAAAGAGAAATGATGGAAGAGCTCACAGAAAAAACACACTCGGCCTGGTGTAACACGTTCTGGAAATTCCCATAAATGTGTGTGAAGGAGTGTGTACTGTATGTGTAGTGTGTGTGTGTGTGTATTGTAAGCCAAACATTGTCAAAACAAACCAAGATAAGAAAAGAATGTGTTGACTGTACGTTAACAGACTGTTTTTAGCCACGTTAGCGCAATCTGCATCAAAGTCTAAGACTGAAATATCTCAACAACTGCTGGATGAACTCTGATTACTCAACATCACATATGAATCAGTGTTTGTTGTGATTTGTTGCTCCAGGTTTCAGAGCGTAATATTACTGACTAGTCCAACAGCAGTCAGCCCAGCTCGGCGTCTGTCTTTCAGCCTTTTATTTCACCAAGCTCTCACCAACCACTAAAAGTCAGTCCCAGATTTACTCTTGTCCGGCGGCTTCTTGCTCGCTCACTCTCTCCTTTTCTCTTCTTAGCTTCCTCCGTCAACGTCCTCTTCACTCTCTTCTCCTCTGCCATTATGTCCATAGAAGCAGCTGAGCCCGGTTACATTGCCTGGTCGCCTAGCTCCTGTTCTGGGACGACACCGGCTCTACTCCCTGGGCCTGTAAACTTCTTCTTCTTCTTCTTCTTCTTCTTCTTCTTCGCTCCAGTTCTGGCACAACACCAGCTACGTGCTGGTGTTAAAAGCCACATTGTCATGGAATGGCTACCCAACAGTGCACAATGTAACTACAATATGGTAACATAAAAGCTGCCTATCGAATACCTTAAGTACAGTTTGTTGTGTCAGGTTTAGTGGGCTTTATTTACAGAATATAATCTTCATAACTCTGTGTTCTTTAGTGTAAAATCAGCAAATTCAACCTGTGTGTGTGTGTGTGTGTGTGTGTGTGTGTCTGTGTGTGTGTAATGGGCGTGTAAGACGACGTATGAATATGTGTTGATGCTGGAATGTGTGTGTGTGTGTGCTGCATTAGTCAGCGCTTGGCGTCACCTGTGAGTGTGTTTTTCCCTGCAGCAGAGGCCGACAGGCAGCAGCTTGTCTGCTGGCTCTGTATGAATGTCAACACACACACACAGACACAGACACACACACACGCACACACACACAAATGAGGGCTTTGTTTACTACCTGTATGTATTCAAACCTCAGCCTTAAAGTTACACGTTTACACTGAAAACCAGAGGCTCGTCCTCACAGGATGGATCTCTGTGATTTACAGAGTTTCCTGTAAACTGTAGCTGCTGTTAGCTTAATGTTAGCTCAGTTTGTTACCCGGGCTGCCCGGAATATGAGCTCAAGAGCATTGTACCACAGGCGGGAAGAAGAAGAAGAGGTTTACAGGCCCAGCAGTCAGCAGCTTCTATGGAGATAATGGCAGAGGAGAAGAGAGTGAAGAGGACGTTGACGGCGGAAGCTAAGAAGAGAAAAGGAGAGAGTGAGCGAGCAAGAAGCCGCCGGACAAGAGTAAATCTGGGACTGATCTGACCTGGGATCACCCAGGAGGAGCTGGGAAACGTAGCTGGGTCTGAAAGTCTGTTAAACCTGCTGCCACCACGACCCAATCTCAGATAAGAGGAAGAAAGTTTATAAAGTAAAGTTAAAGTAGGACTAACGACTACTGCTTTTATTTTACTGCATTTAAGTACTTTAAGTAGCACTGATCTTCGATAACTTGCCATCAACACCCTCAAAGCTTTACATGTTACATGTTTACATCACATGAGCCTTCTCTCTCCTGTAACTCTGCATTTACTCAAAGTTCTAGTTTCTCTCCTGTTTCTTCTCTCATCACATCCGACTCCTGCCGCAGTTTGTCTCCCGTCCTTCCTTTGTGCCCGTGACAGCAGACAAAAAGACACAGGTGAGTCCCAGGAACGAGGAACAATGGAGGAAATCTGACACCTGGAATGTCGTCAAAGGGCTGGGAGAGCCACAATGAGGGTTCATACACGACAACACTCAAGTTCAGTGGTGGAAAAAGAGAGTTCACCCAAGTAAGAGGTACTTTACTCGATTATATCCATTTCATTCTACTTAAATTTCTCTTCTTAGCTTCCTCCGTCAACGTACTCTTCCCCCTCGTCTTCTGCCCATAAAAGCGGCTGACCGCCGGGGCTGAAAACCTCCTGTGGTACAAACGCTAACACTCCCCCGGTGCTCTGAGCTCACAGTCCTGGTGGCCTGGCTAACAAACTGAGCTAACATTAGCTAACAGCAGCTACAGCTGGCAGCAGTTTACTTCCCTGTCCATCAGGAAACTCTGTAAACGTCAGAGGGAAAAACCTGCTGCTGCTACTTCACATTAAAAGACTTCAACTGGACAAACATCAGGTGGCTTTTACTGTGCAACAGCCGCAGCACGCCCGTTGTATTTGTGCGTCTTTTGTGCCCATTTTTGGTCATTTTCGGTTCCTTCCTTGCCGTGTGTGCAGCATGAAGTCAGACGACTGACACGAGTTTATTCGGTTACACTGTAAACACACACAGCTGCTCTGACGCTCAATTTCGACTAAGAAGCTGCTCAACAAGTGTTTACTCCCGTATTAAACCACGCGTGCTACCATGGCAACCACAGGTGTGTTGTCCAATCAGCTCTGACTACGAATCTTAAAGATGTATAACTTGATATATTTGACATTTTTCACTCAGGAAACAACAAAAAAAATGGACAAAGACAGTTCTTTAAAATGTTAATGTGCATAAAAATAGCTTTATTTCCAATAATAAATCAGAACCTGCATGCAGAAACCAATGATTCATTGGCTTCTCCACTCCATTGGTGATTCACATGTGGTGTTTGTGACATTAAGCAGCAGAACATAACGTATCTCTCCCATGCTCGCCGAGCAGACCTGGACCTGGTTAACACTTTTAATCCCGACCTGGAGAGAGTTTCTCCTCCGTCTGAGGTCGAGGTCGAACTTTACGATACACGAATCAGGATTTTGTTTTTTTTTGGAGGTAAAGACCTTGAACCAGTGTAGAGACGTTTCAATAACCGTTGAAGCCCTTTAAGTTTGACTGCAAGACTTTAGCTACAAAGAATCGAAGCATGAAAACAGTTCCAGGTCTGCGAGCGACAACATGGCTCATCAGCACAACATCCCCTGAACGACGAGATGAACACCACATAAGCAATCCTTCTACGAACGAAAAACATAAATACAAAAAGCAAAAGAACAAAAAAACAAGTCTAAAAAGATAATAGAAACTCTTACAAAATAAAAAGTTCCAAAACTATTTGCCTCTGAAAAAAAATCTCAAACTAGTGTATATAAAACTTTTAAAATCACATATACAACAGCTTAAAAAAGGGGAAAACCCCAACCTGAAAGAAGGCAATAAAATAATTTGACAGTTAAATTAATACAAAAAAAGAACAAGTTGATCTACTGGAGAACAATGAGGAGGCGAGTTAGTGTTAGCGTCGTATCAAAACAGTTTTTTATCATTTACAGTAAAATCACGTGAACGTTACTGCGCGGGGAAAAACAAAACAATCAAAAACAGGAAAAACAATTTGGCATTTAAATATTTGGTAGATATTTGTTGTTGCCAGGATGTGGCTAAGTACCAAGTTAATATATTTTTTGTTTGTTTTTTTAACGTTTATGTAATGACTATGTACAAATCCTTGGTAGATCAGGCTGTGTGCTGCTTCTTCAGCTAAGAAATGTGAGCATCCGACCCGTTCACGGCTTCGGTGAGTGCTCGTAGACCTCAGAATGAAAAACATCAAAGTAAAACGACAAACTGTCGGTGTAGCTTATCGAGAAAGCATCGAACCCACGATCTAAAAAAAACAAAACAAACAGAAAGTACCAAAACTACCAGTTTCTCCGATCACAGAGCTTCAAACTTTCACAACCACAATTAACCAGGAAGCGTGTGTGTGACCTCACAGGTGAAGGATGACATCACGCTCATACCTGTCTAAGTTTGTCTTTAGCTTAGCTTAGCTTAGCACGAAGGCTGGCTCTGAGGCTCGTTATAATTAGCACGTTGAATCTCATTAAATCTGTACAAAGTGTAAAAACAACATGTGCCCGTCTGTTTCACGGAGCCAAGAAATAATTGTTGTTATTTTAGAACGTGCTAATTAGCGACCTTAAATTAGCCCTCGTCATCAGAGGCGGCGTGATTCTGAGCGGGAAACTTCGGATATTCACGTCAACATGCGGCGTTTACTCTCACATGTTCAACTCTGTAATCTGTCTTGAGTTGTTTGACAGAGCCAAGCTAGCGGTTTCCATCCGTTTCCAGTCTTTATGCTAAGCTAAACTAAGCTAAGATAGCCACATATTTACACACACACGAGCGATCTCAACTGTTCCTTTAAACTTGAATGTTTTTTTGTGAAAGAGGGTCAACAGCTTCACACACACGACTGAACTCTGTGTGTGTTACAGTGTGTGTGTGTGTGTGTGTGTGTGTGTGAGGAATGTAGGTGTGTCACCTTGTATGAGCATGTTGGTTTGACTCCAGTTCACCAGAATAACAGAAAAACAAACCCTGGAGGCACAGCAGTGATTATTATAGTGGTGAAATATCTGTGTGTGTGTGTGTGTGTGTGTGTGTGTGTGTGTGTGTGTGTGTGTGACCTGGGTCATACAGTATTTGCTAATTCTCCTTTCAGATTACTTTAGCTTACTTAACTTGTGCTACGTGCCGGACCGGCAGGACTTTCCCCCCGGTGAGGAGACATGAAACAAACAGAAAGAAGTCGTCTCAGGTCGTTTTAATGAACTCTGAATCATCGTTTGTTGGTGAAAACAGGCAGAAAAAATCATTTTCAAAACGTGTGTTGACCCTCGTTTGACTCTCTCCTCTCGTTAACTGTCGGGTGACAAATTAAACCAGGATTTTAAATGATTAACATCAGTTCTAACAGAGGACAGAGCAGAAAACTACAGTGATGTTTCCCGTCGTGTCAGGATGTTTAAATCCTAAAAAAAATAAAAGCTAATAAAAACATTCACATAAAAATCGTCTGCTACGGTGACGTGAGGAGCTGCAGTCCAAGAAACCGGATGAGAGGAAGACGAGAAGGACGAGGAGAGAGGGGAAATAAATAAGTGGACTGTGGATGCGTACCGTACGGAGACAACAATCATTGCACAGCGTTAGTGTTGTTATCTGAAGGCGGGAAAAGAAGACGTCGTCCAGGTCGGAGCTTCTGGTTTTTTTCTCTTCTCGTGGGGACAAAAGAATCAAAACAAAAGACATAAAACGGTGTACCGCAGCTGAAATCGTCCAATCCTGTCGCTCCTTTTTCGGACCGACGAAGCCTCTGATTGGTTAAGAGAGCACCAATAGTATTAGCATACATCAGGTAGGAGGAGTCAGTCAATCGATTGTGTTGTTGGGGCTTCTCTCCTGATTCGTTATCGAGCGTCACTCCGCTGAAGAAAAGCGAGGAGGAGGAGGTATGATGATGATGAGGCACTGATTGAGTTTTTAAGGGTGAGGTGTGTGTTTGTGAGTGTGGTGATGGAGGAGGGAGGTGGAGGAGGTGAGGGTCTACGCATAGATCTCTGTGGTGGGGGCTTTCTTGTAGATGGGCTTCTTCCCCAGATCGTAGCTGCCCTCGTCCTTCTTCTTCATGCGGTAGATGAGGAGGAGGATGAGGAGGACGGCGAACATCAGGCCGACGGCGCCGCCCGCGATCAGAGCTGGAAACAAGAGGGAGAGAGAGGTTAGGCAGGAAGAAGGAGAAGAACAAGGAGAACAAGAAGAAGTTCAGCGCCTGCACTGACCTGCGAGGACCTCCGTCTTGCTGAAGATGCTGTCGTCGCTGGCGTGGGACATGAGGACGTTGGACGGCAGCTCCTCGCCGGGCTCGTTCCTCAGCAGCGGGATCTCGTTGCTGTTCTGGATGATGTCGACCTCGTCGATGGTCGGCCTTGCCGGGAGCTCCACCTCCGGGATCTTGTTGTCGTTCACGTCGGGCTGAAGACGAAGAGAGGAGTTTAGAAAAAAAACCAAAACAAAACTGAAGCCTGAACTTCGTCAGTCCAAGAGAATCTGAGAGTCTCTCACCTTAGCTGACGTCTCGGCCTCTCTTCCAGGTGACACAGTGGTTGCTGTGAAAAGACGAAGAGATTTGATTTAATCTGAATCGTTCCGAATAAAAACGTCACTTCAAACTCATCTTAAAGTTTCTCTACACTGACTTCTGTCACCGGATCCGGAGAAATCGTCGTACTCGTCGTCATCCTCGTAGTCACGGGTGACGTCGTCGTAGGCGTCATAGTCTTCGCCATCGTCTTCGTCGTCCGTGAAGCCGAAGTCTGAGTGGTTGGGTCCGCCTCCCGATGACTCCACGTGGCCATGGTGTGTTACCGCAGCGGCCGTCTGTGTGGTCTTCATGGGCATCCATGTCTCCGTCTCCCTCACCTGCTGGGACAGGAAGAGACAGAAGAGGACTTAGAGGGATCGACCAATCGTTTATCATCAAGAGCGTCCTTTCACAATAAGAGCAAACAAACGTCTTTGTGATGGGACAGAGACGATAAAAGATTCTGACAGAGACATCTGATTAAAACAACGACCGACAGGAAACTGACAACAGATCAGAGATCATTAAAAAAAGACAATTAATCATCGTCTGCTCTGTAATCACTGTGAAGCTCGACTTAACGAGGACTCGTCAACCTCCTTTAATCACCTTAACACTTAATGTCAGCGACCATTTGCTCAGTAAGAGGTGTGAATGGGATTCACACACACACACACACACACACACACACACACACACACACACACCTCAGATTACATCAAACTTTCATGAGTTTAAAGTTACAAATATTCATCAGGTTTGCTTTTATGTCAAATATAAAAATATTTCACTTTTAATATTTGAAGTTTTGGACTTTCAGCTCAGTAATTTATCATTAAATCATAATATATAAACTGACTTCAACTTCAGAACCAGACTCTGGATCAGATAGAAACATCACACAGTGGAAACATCACACACACACACACACACACACACACACACACACACACAGTGTTGACATCATGAGTTCTCATAATTACTTCCATCTGAGTCCTGTAAGAGGGAGAGGGGGGCAGCAGGGTGGAGGAGGAGGAGGAGGAGGAGGGGTCTTAATTTGAAGGGTTAGCTGGTGGCTAAGCTCGCCCGGGGCCTCTGAGCATTATGTGTGTGTGTGTGTGTGTGTGTGTGTGTGTGTGTGTGTGTTCTCTCAAATACTTGGCATAGTAACGGTGTGTGTTTGAAGGTAATCCCCTCGGCCTCTCCCTTTAAAAGTAGCCTCCATGAGCAGGAGGAGGTGGAGGAGGAGGACCCATTGTGACGGCAGCCATTTTACTGTGAATCACAACACAGGTGGGCTGAAGACAGAAATCACTCTTTGATTTCTCACACACACACACACACACACACACACACACACACACACACACACACTTCTAATCAAATCTTTAATTACCCCTTCACATCGTTTGCTGTTACCGTGGAGACTTACAGGACGATCTCTGACCCCCGGCTGGAGATCACTGCTCCATTATGTCCTCATTTAAACCCCCCCCAGTGACACACTGTGTGTGTGTGTGTGTGCGTGTGGTTAAATCCTGGCCTTTAAAATGGTGACTGCCGGCTCTTGGTTTCCTCGGCTGCGAGCTGGAACAGGCCCGCTGAGACACATTATAGGAATCACACACACACACACACACACACACTCATTCAGATGATAATGTGGAGTCATCTGAGTCAGCTTTGTTCTGTGTGTGTGTGTGTGTGTGTGTGTGTGTGTGTGTGTGTCATATTCAAACTTTAGTATTCTAACTTTGTTCCCTGAGGTGTGTTTCACTCTGCTGAGCGTTGATTGTTACCTGAACAGTTTGTGTCGTTGCTTTGAACCAATCAGACGACTTATCTACGACTAAACCACGACCACGCAGTCCTGATGAACATTAAACTTTCTTATTTTAGACTTCTGTCTAACCCATGTGAATGAGTTCATGAGATGAGCTGTAGGTGGCAACAAATCCTCCAGTCGGAAAACCAGAAGAAGAAGAAGAAGAAGAAGACGAGCACGCGACAAGATGACGTGTTTCCAAACAAATGTCGCAAATTTAAGTAAGTTAAGTAAATCATCAAAAGTTCGTCTCCATCGAGCTGTAGGTGGCGCCAAAGCCGCCAGAAGAGGACGCAATGAGACAAAGAGCGCGCTCAAGGTGTGAAAAACAGACAACAGGAAGTGTTAAAACAGCTGATCAGTCATGTGACTTCACGTTTTTATCTCCTGTTAGATTTAACTCATTTAATATGAAAACAGACATTTTTGCATCTTTTCTAATGAGATACTTCAAACACGATTATTGACACCTTAACCTCCCCGTGTGTTTAATTATTCTTTATAATTCACATTTCTGAGTCTTTCTTTGGTGTTTTAAGGTTTTCAAAGTTCTTTAAAAAGTTGTCAGGAGCTTTAAGTGAGCGCTCACACCTGCAGCACTTTATAGAATAAAATAAATCTTCGTTCATGTGCGTGTTTGTGTCGTGGACTTCCAGGCAGAGTTTGTCTGATAACATTAAAGTCAATACGTTCCTCCCCCTCCTGTCCTGCAGTGTCAATAAAGCTCTTCCTCCGGGCTGCCCCTGACCTTTAAACCCCCCGTGGTGAAATGTGGACGTCCATTTGTGTCCTGGAGAGACGTGTTTAAAGAAACTTCACCATTTGCAGCCCGCGGTGCTCTAAAAAGAAAAACCAGGCTGACTGAGGCCTGCCCCGACAGGCCGGCTTTATTCATCACATCAAACGCTGCAGGAGTTTTGTTCTGCTCAAGCAACGACGGATGCTGATGAATTTACTATCAGATGTGGGGGGAGGTTCAAACTTTTACTATGTTCTTCCAAGAAGCAAGGCCGAGGACGGGATTCAGGCCAAGTCCAGAAAAACAAGCTCGATTCAAGAATGTCATCTGGAGACCAAACAGGAAGTGTCCGACTCGCCCTGAAGGCTTCGTAGAAACCTGACGGAGGACGGACGTGACGTGGAAATGAAAACACGGCATCCGAACGAGCACAGAGAGAACAGGCCAGAGCGGTGGTTATGTAACCAGGTCAACATGGAAATCAGCTCACAGCCGGTCTGACAAAGGACCGGACTCTGAACTCATTTAAAGTTACAAAAGAGACACAAGCGTCAATAAATGTATTAATCCTGTTTGAATAAACTGAAAGAAATGACACTAAACATGAAAACCTCCTTTAAATCTCCAAAAGCTGGATGTGAAACCAAACACCATCCAGATCCTGAAGCATCAACCTGAGAGGAAGAAGACGCTCTCGCCTTCAGATTAAACCCAACGTGTTGACGACAAACAGCCAACAAAGCTTTACAGCAAATGCTCTGTGGTTCAGCGGTTAACCACCGACATCCTGGAGAAGTGAAAAACTCTCAGGATGTTCGGTAAACCAACGAGCAGCGACGCTGTCAAAGACTTCCAAGAATGTGGAGAACCTGAAAGCTCTTAATTACCATCACCGTCGAGTCATTACAGAAAATTATAAACTGGATTTCAGAGGTCTTGACTCGGCCAGTTTAAAAGTCACTTATGACACTCTTTTATTCTGACTAATCTGATGTGCAACTGCTGATAAGCAGCCGGACGTGGATCACCGCCAAAACAAAGATTTACAGCCGACCAAACAGTCCACGCCTCGCTACACCCAAACATGACTGATCCAAGTTATTATTATACTATATAGTATTTCAAAACTCAGACGATGATTCGAGACCCGACTCAAACAAAGACTTTAACTTGTTTTCTGAAAGCTTCTAAACTGCTGCAGTCCAGCAGCCATGTGAGCAGCCCAGGTCTTGGTCCTCAGGAGATGAATCAAGAAAAAACGCCAACATATCAACTTTACTGCATCAGCTCAACTAAAAACCGGTGAGATGAACCTGCAGTTCACGTAAATGACAGGACAGCAGCAAACTCAAGACAGGAGAAAGTCTGACATTAAAACGTACCAACTAACTAAAATCGATTAGAAATGTATCTGTAGATTATCTGGATCTATCATGTCAACACGTGTTGATAATTTGAATAATCCAACGTTTCCAGACGGGGTCAGCTGCAGGAAAGCTCTGAAATAAAAAGGTTTGTTTCCCATCATGCCTCAGTCTTGTCTTGTCCTTGCTTTTCCGGCCCGTCTCAGCATGGAGGTCCTAAAAACTTTCCATTGTCCACGATCGCTGAAAGGCAGTCTGTCAAGACGCCCGCCACCCGGCCTTTGGCTCTGTCCCTTTCCATTGACGCCGAACAATGCCGGTGGACTCCTCAAGAGCATATCAATGACCAAGGTAACCGGGGATAAGCCTCCAGCAGGCTCCCCTTCATTAAACCGGGGAAACAATCCCTCCATCTGCCGACACTGAGCGAGGCATCTGGTCCATTCACACGGCGGCGTGGAGGAGGTCCAAACTATGAAAGGACGGAAAAGAAACACCAGCACGAAGGAATGTGCTTCCTTATTCTTTGTCACGTCCAATGTCTCCTGACCTTTTACGAGAAGAGACGACTGTTGTTGTTTTCTAACCTTTTGTTTCATAATCAGCTGATTCAGGAGAGAAAATTAGATAACAGTTTGAAAAATTAAACTTTAAATCGTTCCTCCCTCCTCACGCTGGGTGATACTTGAACCGGCGGGATTTACTCAACGTTATTGTGTCACCTGATCAGTTTGTAGGCTCCTGACCTCTGACGTAACACTCAGTTATGTGAGATGAACCATCACAGAGTTTACGGCGTCCAAAGGACCGATCCTCTTACACAGTCCTGCATGGCCGACTCGTACTCTGATTAACAGCTCGAGCGTTGAACTGCATGTTGTTGGACTTGACCGGGACTCAAACACACGGCGATCTTTGCACTTTAGCTCTAGATTCCTGCAACCTACGCCCGCTCTATCTATAGCAGCATCTCCACCTCCCAGCATCATGTGAGACTCTGCGTCTACGTGGAAACACGCCCAGTGATTTGACTTTTTACAGCTCGCGTTGAGTCAATCGGAGTCATTCTCTCGTTATCGCAAAGACAAACATGACTCAGTGAAGTGAGCCTGACCACGACTGCGATAAGACCGAAGCCGGACAGACGGACCAGCTGTTGATTCAGTCCCCGCTGATAAGACTAATTGAGTTTTGACGAATCGTCCCCGGCCTTCTTTGGTCACTTCCTGACGGTGACGGTTCTCCGTCTTTAACCAAAAAAAGCCACGACGGGCGGTGACTTTTACAGAAGCCAGGCCTCTGTAATGTCTTCTCTGCTCTTTGACGTGACTCCCTGAGGCGAGCGTATCGCTGCTTCAGATCAAACACAGACTCAGCTCAGCTACTGAGGAGCCATTATCAGCTGGAAGATCGACCCGAGGCCTAAACGACAGGAAACAACCAGAGGAAAACAGGAAATATCCATCTAAGACAAATCCACTCAGAAGCATGCATATGAATCACGTCAGGACACAACAGACCTACTGATGCTTTATGTTCTTCATGTGACAATGTCCCTTCAGTCACAGGCTAAGATTAGTCACAAAGACTGTGATTCAGCTCAGAGAGGAGACGCTTAAATCGACTCTTTATCTACGAGTGAAGCTCATTCAAACATAAAGAGTCTTTGTTAATTATTTAGGACAACTTCCTAAAGTGAGGAAGACGTCAGGCTCAGGCTCGTTTAAATCACATCATTGATTAACACGGCGGCCATGTTTAATCAGGCTGGATTAAGAAGAGACGTCTTTATGTTGGAGGTTAATCTTCAACTTCATCCAGCTCGCATGGACGTATGATCCGGTCTGAGTCATGACGGAGAGAAAAAGTTTGAAACAAACTCGTCTGCCACGTAAATGTCTGATGACTGATCAACCTGCTGCAGACGTTAGACATTCAAACACATCAACACGTTGTCATCGTGACTCAGCTGAAGATCTCGGGTCCTGATGCATTAAAAGGGGAAAATTGGTGGACTGAGCGGTGACACATGTACCTGTAACTGACGTGGACAACTAACAGCAACGCCTGAGTAACAAAAACTAAGTTTAACACAGCTGGTTCAACATCAACGCACACCTCAAAAACTCATAAAACATTCAGATCGGCTCTGTGGACACCAAACAGACACGGTGGCCTCTGCTGTTGATGCCAGGTTTAACACACACACACACACACACACACACACACACGCGCACACACACACACACGTTCACACCACATCAAAGCGTGTTCGGTCTTATTGAGACACATTTCTCAGGAAGGATGTCTGAACACGGGGAAGCCCTCATACCACCCAAACTCTCTATGATCTGTGTGTGTGTGTGTGTGTGTGTGTGTACAAGACAAAGTCTGAATAGAAACTGGGTCAGTTTTAGTTTTGTTTGAGAATTTCCAGAAAACACCAACAAACATTTTCACGTTTCCACAGAACAGTTGCAGAACAAAAACACGTCTTCTGTCACTCGTAAATAAAAACTGAACTACGCTGGACGGACACACACACACACACACACACACACACACACACAGTGTGTGACACTGCAATCTACTCAACCCCCCCTGCTTAAACCTCCCTTTCCAAGTGTGTAGAAGCTACGGTGGCCTTCGTGTGTCAAAACAGGTCTGCAGGAGCAGCCTTCTTCTTCTGCTACATGTTGCTAAAGGTGATTATCACTGTAAACAGTTAAAGTTACTGACTGAACCTTCACAGGTGATCTAAACAGATGTGACGGTCACAGCTGGAGACATTAAGCCAACATTATCGGCATATCTGCCTTTGCTGCTCCGCCTCAGGGTGGAGCGTTCTGATTGCTACATCTCACGCTTTGAGTGCATACATACATTTCCCCCAAATGGAAACGCAGCGAGGCTCGTGTTCCAACGTTCTGCCGCAACGCTCCGTGTTTTTACCAGAACGCCACAAAACCACAAGAACAAGAGGAGGAGGCGGCTTTCGTTAAACATTTGAAGCTTCAAGCTTCTTAAGCCGGACGATTTTTTATGTTTGAAGACAAAAGTTAGATAGAGCTGCAATAGGAGGGTTCATGGTCGACTTGTGCCTTAAATGTATTCATATAGTTCCCGTTACAACTGCCAGAGTATGTAGTGGTTAAAGGGGTGGTGGTGGTGGTGGTGGTGGTTTGGAGGAGGGGGATCAGATTCTCCATCACAGGCAGGAAGGACAAAAACCTCCTCTCTCTCTCTGTGCCAACATTCCTCGGCCCCAAAGGGATTTTATAGACCAGCGGACAGCAAAGCAGGAACCATTATTACATCCTCCTGATACTATTTATCATGCTGCCTCCTTTTCAGTGCGCAGGCTTTCACTTCACCCATCATGCAAAAAAAAAAAAAACCTGCTTCATTCTGGTGCAAATGATCGAGAGCTAAATGCAAAACCGGCCACATTCCAACAAGATGTAACAAATGAACTGGGCTTCAAAGGAAGGCAACAAGCTGAGGTTTGCTGCTGAAACACGGATTAACTCCGAGACAAAGAGCATTTTTTTAACCCTGACTATCCACAGAAGTCTCTGACAGCGCCACATTTGGTTAAATTCAGGTGATCTGCTGAATGAAAAGTTTGTTTCAGTCGCTGCACCGTTCATATCTTTCACCTCCGTCATGAAGGACGCTCGTTTCCTTACATGGGCACAAAACGCTGAGGTCAACGGAAAAAAGCCTGAAGAACGTGATTTGTTTGCTCCGGCCTAGTTTGGACAAACTGATAAAGACGTGCAGCTCGCAGGAGGCCACAGAGTTTCTGCTAAATGAAGCAAAAACTTCCCTGAACTAGAAAATGATTCGTCTGTTTGAATCGAGATGATAAAAAACAAACTGGGTCCATTGATGGAAACATTCCAATCATGCCTGCGGCTCCTCAAAAAGCTCTTTCTGCATTCAGAGCGAGCTCCATTGTCAGGTAGCAGAACATTGTTATCGATTAGCCGGGAACGCCAAACCCACATACCAATAATGACCTCAGTGGGAAGAGAGAAGAAAAGGCCGGAGGGGAGGTGGAGGAGAGGTGGAGGAGAGGATTGTCACAGAGTATCCATCAAAGGAGAGAGAGACCGACCCAGAAACAACAAGTGAGCACAGAGACTGACCGGGCTGAGCGACGGTTTGAGAAGCTGAAAACTGGAAAGTGTTCACTTAGAGAGAAACAGAGCTCTGTAGGTGTATCCACACCAGGCCAAGCCAAGCCAGGCCAGGCTAGAGGAAAGTCTAATGAAAAGGCCCCGGGGCCCTATTGAGCTCCCTCCAAGTGTGCAAAATCCCCAAGAGGGCCGGTCAAGGTCACCAAAGGTCACATTCCTGAGGGGGAAATCAGAAAAGAAGAAGGAGAGAGGAGGCGAGGAGACGAGCTGCCGAGGACTGTAACAGACCGTCAACGTGACATCAGACCAGGTCCAGATCTTCAGTCGCGGATTAACGCCGCCCTCGTGGGAAATTTCAGTTTGTCACAGTACGCCACGGCGAAGCGGGTGACCGTCACGTCTTCGCGTAAAAAGAAGTCTTCAGGGTGAAGCCTGCGTGTTATTGACACTCACACCATTTGTACTGACCAACTGGAGGAGGAGGAGGAGGCGGCATGTGTTTGTGTGTTGGTGGCATCCAGTAAACTCACAAGAAAATCCTCCTGACTGAAGTCAGGGATCAAACACGAACCAAACAACTAGAGAACAGTGAGATTATTCCGTCCTGTCACCTCTAATCTCTCAGAAACCACCAATAAAACTCAACAATCGACTCCGTGTCGATTCAAAGCACACAATAAACTCAAGTTTCTGCTAAATTTGACAACATGAAAGACACCACGGCACACAGGTAAAACACATCATCATCAGGTGGATGTCCTCTCCTCCGGGCTGACATTCTCAGGTGTTTGAATAACTCGTATTTCATGAATAGTTGAAGAAACTCGAGCTCGGGCGGAGGTAGATGGAGGATCGACAGGTGGTCGACAGAACATTTCTATGTTTTGCAAGGCTAAAAATCCAAAAGAGGTCACACCCTGAAAAGTACACAACATGCAAAAGCGCCAATCACTGAGAAACACAAAAGTCACACACACACACACACATTCTTCTGACATGAAGTCACTGTGTTTAGCTCTCTGCAGCTTTAACTGTGATTTTAGCACCAAATCAGTGCAGCAGAACCAACAACCTGCAGGCTGCATGTCAGACAGGAGTCCATCAGACGGTTCTGGATCACTCACTCACTCATTTGTCCATCGGGGGCAGGAAAAGTGACTTTCCAGCCAAGCTAACCCCCCTGTCAGGGCCCCAGACTGGATAATAGCAGCAGGCTGTGGATGCCTCCCGTGTGTGTGTGTGTGTGTGTGTGTGTGTGTGTGTGTGTGTGTGTGTGTCCTTTCACCAGCCAGCCAACACACACACACACACACACATTGGGAGTGTAGCAACAAAGCTAACCGGCTACCAACACCGAGGCTCGGACTCATTAATCAACGCTGACCGGCTAAAGTTGTCTCGAGACGTTCAAACGTCACAAATAACCGTTAAATCGAAGCTAGCCGGGTTAGCTTTAAAGGCTAACCCTGATGAAGTTACTGAAGCTAACGAAGCTAAAGCTAAATAAAGTTTTTTTTAAAGTTTAAGTAACGTGAGAAATGTTTGATAAAGATTAAAAACAACTTACCGACTCTGAACACACGGAGGCGGATAACATGAGCACGAGGCAGAGGTGCGTCAACATGGTGGTCCTCTCAGGTAGCGTTAAATAAAAAGCTGCGTTAGTTTGTCTGCGGGGCGTGTGTGCGGGGAGTGCGTGTCTCTCTTCAGGCTCGGTTCTTCAGTCCCGGTATAGTCCAACAGGTTCGTATCAAAGCCGCCCGCTGTATCTCCTCTCTCCGGGTGTCTCCGCTGCTCTTCACTGAATGACTGCGCCTCCTCCGCCTCCTCCGGCTCTATATTAACTCCCCCCAGCTCTCAGCCAATCAGAGCGCCTGTGACGTCGGGCTACTCCCCATGGTTTACGGTAAACTCCGCGATAGATACACATATGCATATATATATATATATATATATATATATATATATATATATATATACACACACACACACACACACACACACACATATATATATATGTGTGTATATATATATGTGTGTGTGTGTGTGTGTGTATAGTTATTTTTTTTATGTTTCTTATGTTTTATGTTCATGTCTGATATCTATCTATCACATATAAAACAACAGCTTTAGGTTGAAATCTTTATATTAAATTAAAATGTGACGCCTGTTAGTTATAAATAGGTTCAGTCTCGTGCTTGTTTGTCTTCACTGGTGACACAGACTAATAAAGTTTCTTTATAACGAGCTGTTATCTAATCTGACAGTGTCTGTTTGACTGACGGATGATTGTTTTTAACTCAGTGTGTATAATAAAATGTCTGTTTATGAGCGGAGTCTAAATAAAATGACTATAATTACTGACTGATCTCTGACGTCATAAACATAAACACTGTTCATTCCGTTCAGAACACTTGCGTGACGTCACACTCGGCTGGTTTTCACTGGTGTTTCCGTAAAAGGGGAAGTTGATCCTCTGCGGGCTTTTCTGCCGCTTCACGGAAATTCTTCGACTGACTAATAATATTCCGTCACTCCCTCCCTCTCTCCTGTTTTTTCCCTTTTTCACTTTTCCTCCCTCCTCCCTCCTCTCTCCTCCTCCTCCTCCCTCGTTCCTCTTTCCCTTTCCTTCAGTTTCCCTCTCAGTTTATTTGTGGAAACATTACTCACTTTCAGTTTCCAGGTTATTCTTCGAACATATTTTTCACTTCTCTCCATGAAATGAACTCACACACTCTTCAGCTACACTTAGACTTCACAGACTTTATTGTCATTCAAAGCACATTTTCAACGTACGTTGGGCGAGATCACGTTGCAAGGCTCCAAATAAAAGCTGAAGACAAGTAAAAACAGTGTAAATATAAAAGTATATAAATATAAATATAAAAGAAAGAAACAGAATAAAACAAAAAAAATGTGACTTATTTACAAAAATGTAGCATCTAACAGAAAATGATATGTAGCAGCAGGATGTATTATACAGTGAATAGACAATATGAATAGTGCAAATATCTGTACCACCAGGATGTACTGTAACAGTGAATAGACAGAATGAAACAGTGCAACGTAAAGTATAGTAGTAGTTAAGTATGACACTGAATTTCTCCTTAAATAAGAGACTTACCTTAAAGGTGCCGCAGAATCTCTTAAGAAGTTTCCTGATTTAAAGAAGCAACATTATGAAACTTTCCTCTCATAAACTAACGTCTGTTAACTCCTGCTGATGCTACATTGACTGTAATCAGGTGAATGCTGTCAGTTTGTTAGCTGCTGTTAGCTCAGTTTGTTAGCTGCTGTTAGCTCAGTTTGTTAGCTGCTGTTAGCTCAGTCTGTTAGCTGCTGTTAGCTCAGTTTGTTAGCTGCTGTTAGCTCAGTCTGTTAGCTGCTGTTAGCTCAGTTTGCAAGCTGCTGTTAGCTCAGTTTGTTAGCTGCTGTTAGCTCAGTTTGTTAGCTGCTGTTAGCTCAGTTTGTTAGCTGCTGTTAGCTCAGTTTGTAAGCTGCTGTTAGCTCAATTTGTTAGCTGCTGTTAGCTCACTCTGTTAGCTGCTGTTAGCTCAGTTTGTAAGCTGCTGTTAGCTCAGTCTGTTAGCTCAGTTTGTAAGCTGCTGTTAGCTCAATTTGTTAGCTGCTGTTAGCTCACTCTGTTAGCTGCTGTTAGCTCAGTTTGTAAGCTGCTGTTAGCTCAGTCTGTTAGCTCAGTTTGTTAGCTACTGTTAGCTAATGTTAGCTCGGTTTTTTAGCTGATGTTAGCTAATGTTAGCTCGGTTTGTTAGCTGCTAAAGTTAGCTCAGTTTGTGCAGCTCAGGCTGTAAACATGTTTATTTCTGCTGTGAAGTTGGACATTTGAACATGGGGACTTATGGAGACTGACTCACTTGGACGACAAGAGGAACTGCAGTTTTTGGCACTTCCTGCATTGGCTTCACTTCACAGACATGGAGATGGACATGGTTAAGGTGTTCTGTGCTACCGACCGTTGAGTACTTCCTCCAGTGACGCTTTACTTCCTTTCATGTCTGTAACGCTATATTAACGTGTCGGTCATAAAACATTTGCCTAAACGTGTAAAACAAACACAAAGAGCCATTCACACACACACACACACACACACACACAGTTACAACACGTCTTTGTCTCGGGTTTTTCCATTGGGTTGTCCATTCTTATCTTGACTCCATGTGTTATCTTTGTGTGTAATTCCATCCTCCTGTTTTTAATGGCACAGTGATAGAAAAGATATTTGAATGAGCAGAAAATCCCCACTGACAAGTAAATCACACACACACACACACACACACACACACACACACACTGTTTCTCTGGAGGACAAACTTGCAGTAAATTTTACTCTTTCATTTTGCTGCAGACAGAAAAGAGACACAAACATCATGAGTGAAACATGGAGGCTGGTTCCAAACCTTTGAATAAAACAATACCAATTCTCTCTGGTTGAAGTCACAGAGACAGGTCCCGTCCAGGTCACTGAGACTACGTCCAGGTTTTAGACAGTCTGCGGGGACGTCACGAAGACTACGTCCAGGTTTTAGACAGTCTGCGGGGACGTCACGGAGACTACGTCCACGTTTTAGACAGTCTGCGGGGGCGTCATGGAGACTACGTCCAGGTTTTAGAAACATAACATTGAAATACTCGAGCATAAGTACTTAAAAAACTGTAAAACTGCACAGTCTTGAGTAAATATAGTCGCTTTCCATCACTGATGCTGTGTGTGTGTGTGTGTGTGTGTGTGTGTGTGTGTGTGTGATGAGGTGACTTCATAAAGGAATAATTGTTGTGGGCGTTTCATATTTCAAAGAGGAAGTACGAGTTTCCTTCTTCTCTTTGTTTCCTCACCTGGTCAGACACACCTGTTCGACGGACTTTCCCGTCATGTTGTTTTATATAAGAAACATTTACAAAGCTCGGCGTCCCTCATACGTGTTGTTTTTGTTGGAGCGGTGTTCCGTTTCAGGAACAGGTCATGTCGCAGCATGATTTATGGCCGGCTGTATTAACGAGGTATTAATGGTGTTTGTTGGCACGGGCAGAGAAATGAGATAACTGCACCTGTCAGGCTCTCTGCTCTCACACAGCTCATATTTGTAATATTAACACAAGATTTATCATCAAATTTTAAAGCTAACAAACTGAGCTAACAGCAGCTAACAAACTGAGCTAACATTAGCTAACAAACTGAGCTAACATTAGCTAACAAACTGAGCTAACATTAGCTAACAAACTGAGCTAACATTAGCTAAAAGCAGCTAACAAACTGAGCTAACATTAGCTAACAAACTGAGCTAACAGCAGCTAACAAACTGAGCTAACATTAGCTAACAAACTGAGCTAACAGCAGCTAACAAACTGAGCTAACATTAGCTAACAAACTGAGCTAACATTAGCTAACAGCAGCTAACAAACTGAGCTAACATTAGCTAACAAACTGAGCTAACATGAGCTAACAGCAGCTACAGTTGGCAGCAGTTTATTTCACTGTCCATCAGGAAACTCTGTAAATCACAGCGGTGGTGAGGTGATCAGGCAGGTAAGAGTGGAAGGCAGAGGCCACGCCCATCAACAAACAGGTTAAACACTTTGAACTGAGAGGACGGCCTCGGCATAACAGACTGGAGGTTTCAGGTTCTGTTGAGCCCGCTAACACAAAGAGAGACAGGCTAACTTCATGTTGAGGTCAGTAAAAACAAAGTCCCAACACGGTGACCTACAGTAAAAACAAGATAGTTACATATGGAGTAGTTATGGATGTATTTTTGAACTGGATGGGACGTTTGGGAGGTCACGTAAAGACAGAAAAGTGAAGTGTGACTCAACCCTGACAGGGAAACATCAGCAGGCATGTGTGTTTGCACACGCTCATATCTCAGATGACATTTTGAAAGTTTTCATGACAGCAGAGAGAAGTGAAATAATACGAGGAAGCCCCGAAAGTCACGAGCTGAAAACCACAAAGCAACGCTCAAACAACACTTTATGTTTCCACTGAAAGCATCCCGTGTGCTGAAACAGGAAGTGAAACATGTCGGGGAGTTTACGTGTTCACATACACGGACAGATTAAATGAGAGCGAGAGAACAGAAATTAAAAATGAAAGTCCAGAATAAATGTTACTGACTCAGTGAAAGATAAGAGAGTTTATCAGGACGCTGGATCACAGGCGGCTTTTTAATTTAGTCTGAGGTCACCAAGACAAAAACCTGGACGTAGTCTCTGTGACGTCCCCCACAGACTGTCTAAAACCTGGACGTAGTCTCCGTGACGTCCCCGCAGACTGTCTAAAACCTGGACGTAGTCTCCGTGACGCCCCGCACAGACTGTCTAAAACCTGGACGTAGTCTCCGTGACGTCCCCCGCAGACTGTCTAAAACCTGGACGTAGTCTCCGTGACGTCCCCGCAGACTGTCTAAAACCTGGACGTAGTCTCCGTGACGCCCCCCGCAGACTGTCTAAAACCTGGACGTAGTCTCCGTGACGTCCCCCGCAGACTGTCTAAAACCTGGACGTAGTCTCCGTGACGTCCCCGCAGACTGTCTAAAACCTGGACGTAGTCTCCGTGACGCCCCCCACAGACTGTCTAAAACCTGGACGTAGTCTCCGTGACGTCCCCGCAGACTGTCTAAAACCTGGACGTAGTCTCCGTGACGTCCCCGCAGACTGTCTAAAACCTGGACGTAGTCTCCGTGACGTCCCCGCAGACTGTCTAAAACCTGGACGTAGTCTCTGAAACGTCCCCGCAGACTGTCTAAAACCTGGACGTAGTCTCCGTGACGTCCCCGCAGACTGTCTAAAACCTGGACGTAGTCTCCGTGACGTCCCCGCAGACTGTACTCAGTCAGTTGCTTGGCAACAGTCTCAGTCCAGTTGTTGAATTATAGAAGTCAAACATAAAAGATGAAATAAACAAACTTGTCACAGATTAACTCACGTCAGACTATGAAAACAGTTTTCAGAGTTTTGTTCTTCTTCTGTTCTCTTAATGTTCTGAGACATGAACGTGCAGCAGGACTGTTTTTACTGATGTGTTTGCGCCCCCTGCTGACCACACATGAACACAACAACACAACAAGTGTGTTCAAATGAACTGAGGATCAAACTGAATTTTATTACTGGTTTCTTCACTCTCTTCTCCTCTGACATTATGTCCATAGAAGCTGCTGACTGCTGGGCCTGAAAACCTCCTGTGGTACAAACACTAACACTCCTCCTTTACATTTTAATGCTTGGGCCGACATACCTAATATACTGTACATCTTAATATCAGCATTAAGTATTCAGATCCATTACTTAGTACAGACACAAGAGTGTACAAATACTCCATTACAAGTTAAAATCCTAGTTAAGTGGAAGTACTGGCAGGTGAATGTACTTCAAGTATCAAAGTATTTTATCACCTGATTCTCACTGATGATTAATGTGTGTAATCTTTATGCTGATGTCTTGAGGTAGAGATGATTTGAATCAATTAAAAAACATTTAAAGATAAAACAGTAAATTACATTTTTTGTTGCTTCATTTCTTCCACAAAAGCAAAACATAAAAGAGTTTCTGTCACTGCGTCACACTGAATGAAATATTTAAACTGAACACTGCTGATCTTTGTTCACTTTACAGATGATTTCTATACATTTGTATTTGTTAAAAGAGAACTGACGAGGAGACAGACTGCAGTCTGGAGACTCATTTCAAGTCTCTGCCTGTAGGTGGCGCTCTGCTCTCACATATACAGCTGTGTGTCCTCAGAGGTGGTGAAGCTGTTCACTCCTACAAATCAATCCAAATATATACTTTAAATATAAAATCATGTTTCATTCATATAAATTTTGTCTTTGTTTCTTTTTTCTTGACTTTGTCTCTGACACTTTTATTTCATAATGTTTTAGGAAACATCTGCAAAATGAAATCATGAAACAAAAACAGATTAAACACAAAATGAACACACTGTGAAACTAATAATATCTGATAATGATGACTTTAGTTTTTATGATTTATGAATTTATCATTGATGCAAGTATAATTAATGCATGTAGGCATTTAACTCATTATCAGTGGTGAGAGAAACACTCACATCTCTTAATTAAAGCAACATTATATAACCTTTCTGGCTGCTGTTAGCTCATGTTAGCTCAGTTTGTTAGCTGCTGTTAGCTCATGTTAGCTCAGTTTGTTAGCTGCTGTTAGCTAATGTTAGCTCAGTTTGTTAGCTGCTGTTAGCTAATGTTAGCTCAGTTTGTTAGCCGGGCTGCCCAGACTGTGAGCTCAGAGCACCGGGGGAGTGTTAGTGTTTGTACCACAGGAGAAGAAGAAGAAGAAGAAGAAGAAGAGGAGGTGTTCAGGCCCAGCAGTCAGCAGCTTCTATGGACATAATGGCAGAGGAGAAGAGAGCGAAGAGGACGTTGACGGAGGAAGCTAAGAAGAGAAAAGGAGAGAGTGAGCGAGCAAGAAGCCGCCGGACAAGAGTAAATCTGGGACTGACTTTTAGTGGTTGGTGAGAGCTTGGTGAAATAAAAGGCTGAAAGACAGACGCCGAGCTGGGCTGACTGCTGTTGGACTAGTCAGTAATATTAGCTGGCTGCTATGTCTGCTGTTGGTGACCTTGTTGATGTTTGGCTGCTAGCAAAGTTGCCGACTCGCTAGTTTTTGATCAGAAGTAATGTAATCAGAACAAATACTCGAGTACAGCTGAACATAGTTACCACAGTGGGATTACACTCTGACACCAGCAGCAGAATAACATAGTATTAGTTGAAGTAGTGGTGTTGGTGATGGTGTAAATAAAGCAGTAAATGTACATGTAAAAGGTTAGCAGAATTGTTTTAATTAATAGTTTAGGTAAGGTTGTAATTAACTCTTAATTAACAGTTCAACAATTAACCTCATCTTGCTTTTAACCCCTGAAGAGTCATTAACCATCGCTCTCTTTAACAGATCTGCAGTCAGACCCTGAATGTGAACACAGATGTCAAACAGCAGCCGTTCCTGCGTAACTCAACCCTGAAGTTTGCCAGAACAGATCCATCATCATTTACAGCCTGCTGAGCGCTGTTTGTCCCAGCAGCACCCCCCGCCCGCTAAAGGTCATGGCATAAGAGACTGTTTAGTTGCTCCGAGCTGAGCATGAAAGGACGGCCTTGACGGGTGGCGTCGACGGTGGAGCGAGAGGCCGAGAGGAAATGAGCGTGAAATGAATGTCACATTGAAATCAAAGGCGGGGAAGATAAATGAGAGAGGGCGCTGCAAATCACCTGGATGGGTGGATGGGTGGATGGATGGATGGGTGGATGGATGGGTGGGTGGATGGATGGATGGATGGATGGGTGGATGGATGGGTGGATGGATGGATGGGTGGATGGATGGATGGATGGATGGGTGGATGGATGGATGGGTGGATGGATGGATGGATGGATGGATGGGTGGATGGATGGATGGATGGATGGATGGATGGATGGGTGGTTGGATGGATGGATGGATGGGTGGATGGATGGATGGATGGATGGGTGGATGGGTGGATGGATGGATGGGTGGATGGATGGGTGGATGGATGGATGGGTGGATGGATGGGTGGGTGGATGGATGGATGGATGGATGGGTGGATGGATGGGTGGATGGATGGATGGGTGGATGGATGGATGGATGGATGGGTGGGTGGATGGATGGATGGATGGATGGGTGGATGGATGGATGGGTGGATGGATGGATGGATGGATGGATGGGTGGATGGATGGATGGATGGATGGATGGGTGGGTGGATGGATGGATGGATGGATGGATGGATGGATGGATGGATGGGTGGTTGGATGGATGGATGGATGGGTGGATGGATGGATGGATGGAGGAGTAATTATTAGTGATTAAGCAGCTTCCCCCTCGTGCGTTTCATTAGGAGTGGGCTGTTCACACACAATCTCTTCTCTGTTGGGCCGTGCCAGAAGCCGGCAACTCAGGTTTATTTGACCATCTGAGGTCTTAACAGTTAATACCTGTATATTTCCAGCATAATATTGTCTCTGGCAGAGATCGCCTAGAAAACGTATCCCCGTGAAAATAAACGGCTGCACTCTCATGCCAGGTAACACAAGGGCCATGTGCTGAGGCGAGGAGGGAGGGAGGTCAGACAGGTGAGGTGAAGAAGGGATGAAAAAGCTGTTGGAGAGAGGTGAAGATGACCTTTAACACTGCAGTGTCTGTGAACGCTACAAAGGTTATTCATTAAATCTGATATCACAGATTACTTCGAGCCGTGCTGACAGTTCTGACTTTTGAAACTCGGCTCATAATAAGTCAAACATTTTGAGATGAACGTAGAAGTTTGGACTTTCAACCTTCCAACCACAGATGAAGTAACTCCCAGTGTGTTTTATTAGGTTAGCTTTTTATATCTAGCACACATTTTAACCAAATTTTCTGCAAAAGAAGTTTTTTATCCACGACTGTTCTCAAAGCTTAAATGTTAAACACCCATTAGTTTGTGGACGACCGTTTTTTTTAAGTTTGGCATCATGGTTTGTCGCCATTTTGGTTTTTTGGAGCCAAAAGAAGATGACAGCATGAAGCTGTTCGGTTTTGACTCCATTTTCAAGCAGGAAAAAACCTGAAAGTAGTCTCCACGACGTCCCCGCAGACTGTCTAAAACCTGGACGTAGTCTCTGTGACATCCCCACAGACTGTCTAAAACCTGGACGTAGTCTCTGTGACATCCCCACAGACTGTCTAAAACCTGGACGTAGTCTCCGTGACGTCCCCGCAGACTGTCTAAAATCTGGACGTAGTCTCTGTGACGTCCCCGCAGACTGTCTAAAATCTGGACGTAGTCTCTGTGACTCGGTTTAAGACACTTGCATTTGACAGGCTGATCATCAGTTTTGTTTTTGAGTGTAAGAAGTTTTTTGTTAAATTGTGAACTGTTCCTTTAAAGTCGACCTTGGCGTTGTTTGCTCTCACAGAAAGTCGCTGTGCTCCGGCAGAGTTTCACTAATCCTCTGTGAAAACACAGAAACACCTGCGAACACGCTGTGATTTTTCATCATCATGTTACTGAGCTCCGCCCGCCTCAACTCGTTTCCACATTTCCACAGTGCGTCAAAGGAAAGGGGGGCTGTGGAAGGTGATAGGCTACAATCACCACCACCACCATCATCATCATCATCATCATCATCATCATCATCACACATTCACACACATGTTTACACGCACAGTTTATCAGGAGCCACAGTGGGTTTTTCTTCCCCCCCCGGGCTGGCAGGCTTCAGGGAGGAGGAGAGCTAAAAGTCAACATTTCCACGGTGAATTTAAATGACGGAGCTGCAGCCGCTCAAACCACAGGCACGTTAAGCAAACACCTGCGGCTCAGGTGGAAAAGCAAAGGCCTCTCCGGCCAAGAGAAGGAGCTCTTTCTCTCAGGATCAGACCCTCTCAGCATATGGCCACTTGACACGACGGCAGCTTAGAGCCGTCGGTTCATGAGCAAACGTCAGGCGAGGCGTTTGAGGCTCTGATGTCTGAACAACAGAGCGTGTCGATGTTACACTGAGCTATAAACACGAGTCAATAACTGCATGTAAAGATGAACTCGAGTGGGGTGCAATCAGCAACTACACCACCAGATGGCACTACGTCCTTCACATTACATCACAGAGACTAAGTCCAGGTTTTAGACAGTCTGCGGAGACATCACGGAGACTACGTCCAGGTTTTAGACAGTCTGCGGAGACGTCACGGAGACTACGTCCAGGTTTTAGACAGTCTGCGGAGACGTCACGGAGACTACGTCCAGGTTTTAGACAGTCTGCGGAGACGTCACGGAGACTACATCCAGGTTTTAGGCAGTCTGCGGGGACGTCACGGAGACTACGTCCAGGTTTTAGACAGTCTGCGGAGATGTCATGGAGACTACGTCAGTGTCAGCTGAATGGTTTGGCAAAGACGACAACAACACAGACACATTCCAGGCAACAAGTCAGTCACAACATATATACAACACTCATACAACGTATTCCTTCATAAGAACAACACGCTGACGTGACTGCGGTCCGTCTAATTGTACGTTTGTTTCTGACTCTGAACACATTTTTTTTATTTTTTCCAGCACTGCATGAGAAAAGTCACTGTGAAGGTCACCACCAAAGGTTCACAGTCCACCGACCGTGTCCAGACACGTCACACTTTCCATGTTGTCTCACCAGCAGAGGAGCCTCGGCCCTGACCTGGACTTAACTCCTTCTCCTGCCCTTCACCTCCACCACCTCCTCCTCCACCTTCACCCTGGGGAGCATTTTCTGTGAGCGATGAAGAAACTAATAAACAGTCTCTCGCAGTGATCCATGTCACATTGTTTGCAACACACCTGCAACCTGTAAACTCCCCCCTCACCGTGGACTGGATGTTCCCAATTTGTTCCACAAGGAGGCCCTGCTGGCTTATATTAGCCTAAAGGGGGCACTGGAAGAGCATCTGGTCTGAGCGGCACGCAGCAAATACAGCAGCACGCTCGCCGGCTCTGGGTTCAGTTTTAAGTCAACTAACGAGTCCCAGAAAAAAAACACAAGACGGGGAGCAGAAGTGCTGTCAGAGAGCGGGGCACATCGGGGCGCAACGAGGGTCTGAAGAGAGCTGCAGTGAAAAGTCATTTCCAAGAAGTGGAGGGTGCTTAGGTCATGACAACAACAGACAGAAAGAGTTTAATGTGGAGAGAAGTATGAATGTAATTTATTAGATAATCATAAAAATACTTCATGACAGGTTAAAGGTCAGGATTTACAGTACAAAGTATGATTATAGAAGTACTCCATCTGAGGGCTTATTTATAACATCAATAGACCGAGAAAGGAAAATTCATTCAGATCAGATAGTCACGGAGACTACGTCCAGGTTTTAGACAGTCTGCGGGGACGTCACGGAGACTACGTCCAGGTTTTAGACAGTCAGCGGGGACGTCACGGAGACTACGTCCAGGTTTTAGACAGTCTGCGGGGACGTCACGGAGACTACGTCCAGGTTTTAGACAGTCTGCGGGGACGTCACGGAGACTACGTCCAGGTTTTAGACAGTCTGCGGGGACGGTCCACGGACACTACGTCCAGGTTTTAGACAGTCTGCGGGGACGTCACGGAGACTACGTCCAGGTTTTAGACAGTCTGCGGGGACGTCACGGAGACTACGTCCAGGTTTTGGACAGTCTGCGGGGACGTCACGGGCTACGTCCAGGAGACTACGACAGTCTGCGGGGACGTCAAGTCCAGGTTTTGGACAGTCTGCGGGGACGCCACGGAGACTACGTCCAGGTTTTAGACGATCGTCACGGCTACGCCAGGTTTTGGACAGTCTGCGGGGACGTCACGGAGACTACGTCCAGGTTTTGGACAGTCTGCGGGGACGCACGATCACGGAGACTACGTCCAGGTTTTAGACAGTCTGCGGGGACGTCACGGAGACTACGTCCAGGTTTTAGACAGTCTGCGGGGACGTCACGGAGACTACGTCCAGGTTTTAGACAGTCTGCGGGGACGTCACGGAGACTACGTCCAGGTTTTAGACAGTCTGCGGGGACGTCACGGAGACTACGTCCAGGTTTTAGACAGTCTGCGGGGACGTCACGGACACTACGTCCAGGTTTTAGACAGTCTGCGGGGACGTCACGGAGACTACGTCCAGGTTTTAGACAGTCTGCGGGGACGTCACGGAGACTACGTCCAGGTTTTAGACAGTCTGCGGGGACGTCACGGAGACTACGTCCAGGTTTTAGACAGTCTGCGGGGACGTCACGGAGACTACGTCCAGGTTTTGGACAGTCTGCGGGGACGTCACGGAGACTACGTCCAGGTTTTAGACAGTCTGCGGGGACGTCACGGAGACTACGTCCAGGTTTTAGACAGTCTGGAGGGACGTCTTGGAGACTACGTCCAGGTTTTAGACAGTCTGCGGGGACGTCACAACTTATTTAAATGAAACCATCAGAGAGGTTTAAAGATTTATTAAAGATTTTTTCAAGCCATAAAGGTCGGAAACGACAGCTTTAACCTCTATTAATGTGCTATAATTCATAAATTTACATTTTAATGGAGTAGAAGTATAAAGTAGCAGACAATGGAAGTACTTTAAGTATCTAACAGAGTAAAACTTCAGCATTAGTGAGTAACTCTGACCTTTCGTCTGCAGTTTCTTGTTTGTCTGATGAATTTCACCACCTGGCGACACGCTGTCACGCAATGCTGTTCACACACAAACCAACATCCTGATGCTCAAATCCCATCTTCTTCTGATTTGATCAAAGCGATGTTTAACAGTGTGACACCTGGTGAACACGCACAGGACTACATTTACACAAACAAACACACACACGCACACACTCACAGGCTACATGCATGTACACACAGTCCTAACTCAGAGCAGATGACGTGGGGCTGAAGTCAGGGGGAAACCCACGTCAGGAAAACAGGGACAGTTATTCAGGTCCTAAAGGAACAAAACACCAAAACAAGCTGTGAATGAGCTGGAAACAAAGAAATACTGTATGTCAGAGATTTTCTGCTTTCAGCTGCTGTTCTAAAAACTTTATAAAGGTGGATACAACAACGGCAACTTTCCTCTCTTAAACTAACGTCTGTTAACTCCTGGACCACAGGAGGTTTTCAGGCCCAGCAGTCAGCAGCCTCTATCGTCATAATAGCAGAGGAGAAGAGAGTGAAGAGGACGTTGACGGAGGAAGCTAAGAAGAGAAAAGGAGAGAGTGAGCGAGCAAGAAGCCGCCGGACAAGAGTAAATCTGGGACTGACTTTTAGTGGTTGGTGAGAGCTTGGTGAAATAAAAGGCTGAAAGACAGACGCCGAGCTGGGCTGACTGCTGTTGGACTAGTCAGTAATATTAGCTGGCTGCTATGTCTGCTGTTGGTGACCTTGTTGATGTTTGGCTGTTAGCAAAGTTGTTGACTCGCTAGTTTTTGATCAGAAGTAATGTAATCAGAACTAGGGTTGCAAAGGGGTGGAAAATTTCCTATAAATTACCATGGAATCTGGGGAATTTTGGAAATATTCCAAATCAGACACTTTCTATGGAAATTTATGGGAATTATCTGTAAATTGTGGGTAATTTAAACAAACTGTATCATATCCAAACATAAATATAAACATTTTGTTTTGTCATAAGCAGACATCCATGTAAACTTTATCAAGTTTTAATTATTTTATTGAAGATTAAATTCTTTCACTGAACAACAACATATACAAAATGCTAAATGAAAAGAGTTTCTCAACACGTAAATCAAAAAGTATCTTCTAAATGGGCTCTAAAGTGTGGTCCAGGTTCAAGAAATCACCTGTGCAGGTAGGGGCCGTGGCCTCAATAGACCTGCAGTAAGCTGCGTGCTATGTGCATGTGATAGAGGAATAACATAAACATTTAAGTATTTTCCCCAAATGTTCCCCATCAAGAGGCCAATCTTCACAGTTTATTCCCATGGAAAGTTTCCAACTTTGAAAATTTAAGGGGACATTCTCAGTAAATGTAGACATGTAGGTAAAACATGAAGGTGTTTCTGACTGTGGCCCCGTCGCATCCATACATTATTACTGACACTGCAGTAGCACAGAGACTTCAATAAAGTTAGTCAAAGGCAGGCTTGAGGTTGCCAAGCAACCAGGGTCAGCTGCAGGTCAGAGCAATTAACTGCAGCTGTGCTCTGTCTGTGTGTGAGTGACTGCTGAGAGACACAGAAAATCTCTAAATGAACCCCCTCCAACTAGTGGACACTAATGCCAAACGGTAGGTCGTATCAAAAAGCCCAAATGACCGTGAGCATCCTCATCTTGTCGACCATGTGAATGCTGAATTTCAGTGTCTAAAGTTAAAAAATGTGACCTGGAGAGAGAGAGAAAGAACAGGTGCCCCGTGCTCCTTTGGGAAATTTCTCCTCTCCAGTTTACATGGGAGTAGATGGGGCTGTCGGTGGGTGATCCTGGCGCATCAGTGCGTCTCCCACCAAAACTATAAGTCTGACAGCTTCAGCAGTGATATTGCTGCGTAGCCCATGAATTTTCCTACGTTTCTATGTATAAATTATTTCTGTAGAGTGACATTTGTGGCCACGAGAGCCGTTTGCAAATGTATTTTTTGACAAATGTTTCTCTCCCTCTCCACTCTAGCGATGATGTCACCCACTCTAGCTCTGGAACATTCTACCAATACACACCCATTGTAAATTTTGGCGTGGTTTTTGGTGATTTTTGGCAAAACCGTTTGGTGAAACTCTTAGAAAAGTCACAGCACACCATTCCCGGCCGAGCCGGTCGTTTTGATACTTTATTTGTGTATGTGTGACCAAAACTGTGGGAGGAGTAGCACGCTGAAAATCCTGGAATATGTCAGAATAATAATGTATGGGGATAGTGAATAGTGGGCTGACAGGAACACTCAACAAGCTCTGCCTTAGAGGACCATCAGTGTTAAAGCCTTCCATGGAAACCTGGATAAAATATCCGTTCAGACAGATGATGCACTGCTGGGTTCAGATTAAATAAATCAATGAGGAGCCCAGTGGAAGATTTCTGTACATCAGTAAATATCAGAAACATATACAATATATGGATTTAAATATACTCACACACGTTCAACACGACTATTTTTGTAACTTTAATGATAGTGGAATGATTCTGTTAGCAGACTATGTGACTGATATTTCCAATTTCTTAATAAAAATATTGTCCTAAAGACACGTCTGTCCAGCCGCACATGAATATTCTATATTTCCTGCCATCTAAACAAACGTTCGTTTCCTCTACAGCGTGATGTCTCATAAACACAGCCAGCAGCAGATTTCCAGCGAGGCGACAACAGGACGTGTCTCCAAGCACTGGCTCAACTAACAAATTGACTCTTTGTTTTATCGGTCTAACCTCACGGCAGACACTGTCTCGCTATGCGGTTTTAGCAGCGTCACTCACCCCTGTCTGTCTAAATATCAGCAGCGCGGCCTCCACGCCCTCGCTGAGTTATTATTGTCGTTGCGTGGCAAAGCCCAAGGGCGGACAGGAGAGCACAGTGGCACATTCAAACAAAGGCTGCAGAGAATATAACGAACTGACTGAATTATCTAATCAAAGAAAGTGAAGACTAATATTTACCATCTGTTTAGAGCCAGTTAACGCAGACTGTAGTTTTGATTTCTGCTGATCAGAGAGAGAAATCAAGAAATACACATAAATATAATCATCCTCTTTGTCTCTAACTGCTCTGTTCCACTGTCACACTGACTTTATGTGGTAATATCTTCAGAGTGAATTTATCACCATTGTTAATGTATGGAAACATCTTCTCAGTGAAAGTGTGTGTGAAGGTGTGTATGTGTGTGTTTGTATCAGGATCAGAGAATGACAGTTTTCCTCTGTTCATGTCCAGATTCACTCTGATCCTCTGGAGCTTCTTCTGGACTTGGAGAGCAGTGGATGGAATTGATGATGATCGTGCTGAGTGTTTACCTTCATAGAACCCTATTCTCCATATTCCAGAGTGTATGATTCCTTTCCTCTGGACAGACTCTGCTAACACACCCAGAGTCCAGCTTGTACTGTCTCCAACCTCAACATCCCAGCTGTGAGTCCCTGAGTTAAATCCTTCAGAGCCAAGAACACGGCAGCAATAATGAAACCTCTCTGGATTGTCAGGAAGCTGCTGTTTTTTTACTACTCTCACGCTGGTCAGATCTTTAGACAGGATCAGTTCTGGACCAGCAGTGTTTGGATCCAGAATCACAGGAGTGTAGGAGACCATGTCCTTCATCTTGTTCCAGATGTTGAAGGTCAGGTTGCCCAGGTGTTTGGCCTCGTCTATCAGAGCTCCTGAGGGCAGCTGTGGATCATCCAGCAGGGGGCGCTGCTGGACTCTTTGCACTGCAGCCTTGTAGTTGTGCAGGAATGAGACGTCTTCAGCTCTCAGCTCGTCCTCTGTGGCTCTGACGGTGTCTGAAAGAGCTGCTATCTCTCTGCTCAGAGCCTCCATCTTCTCCTTCATCATCTGACTCTTCTGCTCCTCTTCCTCCCTCAGTGCAGCCATCCTGGCCTCCTCTTCCTCTTTTAGAAACTGGTGAAGCTTCTTAAACTGATCCTTAATCCGCCTCTCTGTGCGTTGGGCCTGGACCTTCATGTGTTCTGCTGTTTGATCAAACTTCACTTTAACTTCTTCAAAAACCTTTAACTTCTCCTTTAAGGGCTCCAGAGTTTCCTGAAGGTTCTTCTTGTGTTGTCGTGCAGCTTCATCGATGGGTCTGAATCTGTGGTCGGTGTGTTTTTCTGAATCTCTGCAGACGACACACACCGGCTGTTGATGGTCCAGACAGAAGAGTTTGAGTTTCTCAGAGTGCAGACTGCAGAGAGCCTCTGAAGATCTCTGATCTCTCTCCAACAAGAAGGCCTCACAAAGGTTCTTTAACACCAGGTTACAAGGTGGCTTTGCCGTTGAAGACATTGTCTTACAAACTGGACACTCTCGTGTTGGTTTCTCTCTCCACCAGCTCTTCAGGCAGTCTTTACAGAAGCTGTGGCTACATGACAGAAGAACAGGATCTCTAAAGACCTCCTGACAGACCGGACAGCAGAGATCCTCCTCTGATCTGGAAGCCATTTAGTCTCTGAGTGAAGCTGAAAACACAACAGACAGAAAGTACAGTCAGTCATGGCTCCCCTCCCTCCTCTACGAACTTCACTGAGATTTACTTTGAGTTCAGTTTTTAGTCAAACTCACATTCAGTGTGTGGAGCGTCAGCAGCTTGAAGCAGCAGTGTTGTAGTTTCCCACTTTTCTCTCCTGTAGCTGAACTCACTCAGAGGAAGTTGTTAGTTTGGTCTGAAGGTGAATCTGATCGTCTGTTTTTCAGTCCGTGTCTCTTCACTGAAGAAGAAAAACAAACTGTTTCCTGGTTTGTCTCAGGTGAATCAGGTGAGGGGTGGAGCTTTGTCACACAAAGAAATACTGTTTTATCACATGCAAAGCAGAGGTACAGCAGATCAGATCAGACCATCAAATCCACTTCCCATGTAGAGTCAAACACACCTCTCACCTTGAGTTAATTTAATGTGAACTCTTTCATAGTGTGAACAGTCAATGCTGAAAAGTTTCTCTGAATGCTGATGGAGTTAATATATGAAAATAGAAAAACTTCAGTGAATAAGCTAAGTTAGTAACATGCATTAATGGGACATGAATGTGTACGAATGGAGAGAAGAGCTCAGTGCATCATAGGAAGTCCTACAGAAGTCTAGGCCTTTAGCAGCATAACTAAGGGACGGTTCAGGACTCACCTCAGCTAGCACTAACTTTAAGCTCTATCAGAAAGGAATGTCTTAAGACGACTCTTAAATGTGGAGAGGAGGTCTGCCCCCAGAACCAGAATTGGAGCTTGATAGCTGAAAGCTCTGGCTCCCAATCTACTTTTGGAGACTATAGGAACCACAAGGAACCCAGCATTCTGAGAGCGCAGTGTTCTAGAGGGGTAGTAAGGTACTATGAGCTCTTTTAGATATGATGGTGCCTGACCATGAAGAGCTTTGTATGTAAGGAGGATAATTTTAAATTCTATTCTAGATTTAACAGGTAGCCAATGCAAGGAAGCCAAAATGGGAGAGATGTGATCTCTGATCTTGGTTCCTGTCAGAACACGTGCAGCAGCATTCTGAATTAGCTGCAAAGTCCTAAGAGACTTATTGGAGCAGCCTGATAACAAAGAGTTACAATAGTCCAGCCTAGAAGTAACAAATGCGTGGACTAGTTTTTCTGCATCGGCTTGACACAGGATGCATCTACGTTTTGTGATGTTATGTAGGTGAAAAAAGGCAGACAGATAGAGGTGAGTGTCATCTGCATAGCGGTGATACAAGAAGCCATGAAAGAAGAAGGCCCCAAACACCCTATCTTTCCCAAGGACACTTGAACATGCAGTCTGGCAGAGCCGGGAATCAAACTCCTGAACATCTGACTGGTGGTTGACCAGCTCTACCTCCTGAGCCACAGCCACCCTAAGGTTTGTTGTCTTGTTTCTATTGGTCATGTGAGTAGTAAACCATTACAGCTCAGCACAAGCTATTGAAAATATAGGGCTTGCATCTTCAGGGTTCGGCTCCTGGTGTCAGTTCGGGGCCTCATCAGCAGATTAAGATCACCTGTGAGCGACTACATCTTTTTCACCTTCATTTCTAGAAGTGCTGCTCTTAGCGGGGTTCGAACTTACAACTTCTGGATCTAAAAGGGGGTCATGGCAAGATCTTAACCCACTGGACCGCTCAGTCACCACAAAAAAATAGGGTGAAATCAGGAGTATTTACTACTTGACCATCTAGGCCAAAAGGACAAGGAGACCTTGTGTTACTTCTAAATTATGAGACAAATAAACTGAAGAACAAAAAGCTTCAAAAGCAGCTCTGTCAGGACTGATGGAGGAGAATCTTCAGCATGATTCCTCCCCTCAATCTGATCCTGGTTCTTCTTCTTCATTGGTACTGAAGATGGTCCAGTGGGGAAGGACGCCTACCGCCAACGTGGAGACGTGTGATCGAACCTCGGCTCCGGCAAACTGAGGTACGTGACCGAAGTGTGTGTGTGGTGTGTGTCTATGTACAAAACTTCAAAATAAATCTCAAAAATCAAACAAAATCGTTCAACCCGTCCGAAACCGCTTTGCGTGCATTTCTCGCCGAATTTCAACACCAATTTCAACACAGCTGACCAACAAAGAACAGGTAAGCCAAGGTGAGCGAAGCTAGCTGGCTTGAAAAAAGCCAGCTAGCTTTCGTGTCTCACTACTTCTAAATGATTTTTGTGGAATGTAGGAAAGAATTGGAAAGAGCAAAATGTATTTGGATGTTTGTTTATTAATGGACAAGAAACAAAGCTTGATTTTCTTTAACAATTCATTGTGGTCATCACTATATGCAGAACACAACCTCTGAAACCAGCAGTGTCCAGTCTAACAGTGAATACAGCAACAGAACCTCTGAACCAGCAGTGTCCAGTCTAACAGTGAATACAGCAACAGAACCTCTGAACCAGCAGTGTCCAGTCTAACAGTGAATACAGCAACAGAACCTCTGAACCAGCAGTGTCCAGTCTAACAGTGAATACAGCAACAGAACCTCTGAACCAGCAGTGTCCAGTCTAACAGTGAATACAGCAGCCTATCGAGGTGGTTTTCCTGCCGGGTTTGGCTCCTGGCATTTCAGTTAGCTACACGGCTAACCGAGCTAAACTCCTACCAACTGATTGGAGAGCTATATTCATGAAGGCACACCTCATTAGACAGATGATGTCTTGCTGTCAATCATTCTACTTGGACCATCTCAAAATGAAATGGAAAGACAACTTTGGAAATCTAGAAATTGTCCCTCACAGTGATCCACACAAGCTCCATATGTATCAGATGTTTATTCAGTTTAACCCTCGGGGGGTTATATTGAATCAATGTCCCTGTTGCTTTTGCTACAGGTCGATTATCTATTGAAGATCTTCTCTTTCAAACTGGACATTCTCATGTTGGTTTCTCTCTCCAACACATAGCTATAATCATCCTCTTTGTCTCTAACTGCTCTGTTCCACTGTCACACTGACTTTATGTGGTAATATCTTCAGTTTATCCACAGTGTAAATTAATGGAAACATCTTGTCAGTGAAAGTGTGTGTGAAGGTGTGTATGTGTGTGTTTGTATCAGGATCAGAGAACGACAGTTTTCCTCTGTTCATGTCCAGATTCACTCTGATCCTCTGGAGCTTCTTCTGGACTTGGAGATCAGTGAGAGGAACTGATGGTGATAGTGCTGAGTATTTACCGTAACGGAACCAAATACTACAGAATCCAGACTGTATGCGTCCTTTCCTCTGGACAGACTCTGCTAACACACCCACAACCCAGACTCTGCTGTCTCCAACCTCGACATCCCAGCTGTGAGTCCCTGAGTTAAATCCTTCAGAGCCCAGAACAGAGGGCCAATAATCAAATCTCTCTGGATTGTCAGGAAGCTGCTGTTCCTCTCCTCGTCTCACACTGGTCAGATCTTCAGACAGGATCAGGTTTGGATCAGCAGTGTTTGGATCCAGAATCACAGGAGTGTAGGAGACCATGTCCTTCCTGTTGTTCCAGATGTTGAAGGTCAGGTTGCCCAGGTGTTTGGCCTCGTCTATCAGAGCTCCTGAGGGCAGCTGTGGATCATCCAGCAGGGGGCGCTGCTGGACTCTTTGCACTGCAGCCTTGTAGTTGTGCAGGAATGAGACGTCTTCAGCTCTCAGCTCGTCCTCTGTGGCTCTGACGGTGTCTGAAAGAGCTGCTATCTCTCTGCTCAGAGCCTCCATCTTCTCCTTCATCATCTGACTCTTCTGCTCCTCTTCCTCCCTCAGTGCAGCCATCCTGGCCTCTTCTTCCTCTTCTAGAAACTGGTGAAGCTTCTTAAACTGATCCTTAATCTGCCTCTCTGTGCGTCGGGCCTGGACCTTCATGTGTTCTGCTGTTTGATCAAACTTCACTTTAACTTCTTCAAAAACCTTTAACTTCTCCTTTAAGGGCTCCAGAGTTTCCTGAAGGTTCTTCTTGTGTTGTCGTGCAGCTTCATCGATGGGTCTGAATCTGTGGTCAGTGTGTTTTTCTGAATCTCTGCAGACGAGACACACCGGCTGTTGATGGTCCAGACAGAAGAGTTTGAGTTTCTCAGAGTGCAGACTGCAGAGAGCCTCTGAAGATCTCTGATCTCTCTCCAACAAGAAGGCCTCACAAAGGTTCTTTAATGCTAGACTAAGAGGTGGATCCATTGAAGATCTTCTGTTACAAACTGGACACTCTCGTGTTGGTTTCTCTCTCCACCAGCTCTTCAGACAGTCTTTACAGAAGCTGTGGCTACATGACAGAACAACAGGATCTCTAAAGACCTCCTGACAGACCGGACAGCAGAGATCCTCCTCTGATCTGGAAGCCATTTAGTCTCTGAGTGAAGCTGAAAACACAACAGACAGAAAGTACAGTCAGTCATGGCTCCCCTCCCTCCTCTACGAACTTCACTGAGATTTACTTTGAGTTCAGTTTTTAGTCAAACTCACATTCAGTGTGTGGAGCGTCAGCAGCTTGAAGCAGCAGTGTTGTAGTTTCCCACTTTTCTCTCCTGTAGCTGAACTCACTCAGAGGAAGTTGTTAGTTTGGTCTGAAGGTGAATCTGATCGTCTGTTTTTCAGTCTGTGTCTCTTCACTGAAGAAGAAAAACAAACTGTTTCCTGGTTTGTCTCGGGTGAGTCAGCTGAGGGGTGGAGCTTTGTCAGACCTCCTCTATTTACAAGGTTCAATGTACAAGACTTATCTGTTTATTGTTCTACAACACACACAGTGTAGTGACTGTCCAAACTTCAAACTCTTTGTAGGTGATGAGGTTTCATGTGTTATCCATAAAAACAAGAATCAGGATTTCAGATGGCTTTCTTTGGGTGATGTTCCCATTTACTGAAAAGTTGCATGAGTACTGTCACCCACATTTGTTTACTTCTATGGTATACGGTGTTCTTTCGTGTCTTGTTTGGTAAACGTTAAGAATCGTGTGGTCAGTTCACCTTCCAACCCAGAACTAACCTTAAAATGATCTGCTTATACATCTGATGTCCATTTGTAATTACTGACACAAAAACAAAACTCCTCCTAGAGCTTAAATCAGAATTCACACAAGTGGCTCCTACAAGGGGTAAAGTGCATTATTGTTGGAGAGGGGTAATATGTACTGTAAGAGGTACCATTAAATGGATCACATGGCATAATGTGTGTAGAGGTATCACAGAATATTGCAGCTAAGAGTTGCCCTGGAATAAAGGGAAACACTGGAATGGGTACCATGGAATATCATGGAAAAGTGTGAACCATGGAATGATGTAGGTAGGCGGGTAACATTGTAGGAGCCGCATTTAAGACTGAGCCATAGCCACTCTCACTGGCGTCAGCAAAGTGATGCAGTTCGGCACATTTTGCCTCTCCGTAGTCCTGGGGTTTCAGACAGCGTGGCATATTGAAGCTTTTAAGCGTTTTCAAGCTGCTGGTCCATTCCACCCACCGGTCTGATACAGGCTGTGGTAAAGGTTCGTCCCATCCAAAGCCCCTATGGCAGAGCCCCTGTAGCAACTGCTTGGCTGGAAGAATGAGAGGAGCAAGAAAGCCACAGCTGGTCAAAGATCTCACTGCATTGTGCAGTAAAGGTGGGTTCCAGTTAACACAGTGGGTCAGCAATAGCCGGGCTGTTTTGGCATCCATTCCAAAAGAACACAGAGCCAAGGAAATTAAGTCGCTGGACCTTGACAAAGATAGTCTGCCTGTAGAAAGAGCACTGGGACTGCAGTGGTGCGTGGACTCTGACAATTTCCAGTTTAACATCAACCTGAGTCAAAAGCCACACACCCGCAGAGGCATGCTTTCTGTCGTCAGCTCCATCTTTGATCCTCTTGGCTTTCTTGCTCCTCTCATTCTTCCAGCCAAGCAGTTGCTACAGGGGCTCTGCCATAGGGGCTTTGGATGGGACGAACCTTTACCACAGCCTGTATCAGACCGGTGGGTGGAATGGACCAGCAGCTTGAAAACGCTTAAAAGCTTCAATATGCCACGCTGTCTGAAACCCCAGGACTACGGAGAGGCAAAATGTGCCGAACTGCATCACTTTGCTGACGCCAGTGAGAGTGACTATGGCTCAGTCAGCTACATCAGACAGGTGAACAAACAAAATGTGGTACATGTCACTTTTGTCTTAGGAAAGTCCAGAGTCCTCCCGCTAAAGACCATCACAGTGCCGAGACTGGAGCTTGCTGCTGCTGCGCTGCTGGTGAGGGTAGACAGAATGCTGAGGAGAGAATTGCACTTGGATTTAAAGCCCTCAGTTTTCTGGACTGATAGCCAAACCGTCTTGAAATATATTGCAAATGACCGTGCAAGATTTAAGACTTATGTCGCAAACAGGGTCTCCATGATTCGAGACAACACAGAGCTGTCTCAGTGGAAATATGTTAGCAGCAAGGACAATCCTGCTGATGACTGCTCAAGAGGGTTGAGTGCAAGAAAATTCATGGAGCAGAAAAGGTGGATTCATGCTCCTGAATTCCTGTGGAAGCCAAAAGAAAGTTGGCCAGTGGCAGGAGCATTGGGCCCAGTGTTTCAGGATGATCCAGAGGTCAGGAAAGGCACTGCTATGTTTACAGCAGTGGTAAAAACTGAAACACCCACAGACCAGCTTATCTCATTCTTCTCAAACTGGATGAAATTACTCAAGGCAGTGGCATGGTACCTTAGACTAAAACATATCTTGATGCTGTGCATGAAGATAAAAGGGGAAAAGCCACTCCCCTCACCTCGAATCAATACCTGCTCAAATAAGGAAAAGATGAAGATCAAGTCTATTGATTTCAGGATCACCACAGGTGGACAGCTCCTCTCTGTGAAAGATCTTACAGAGGCCGAAAGGTCAGTCATCTCCTACGTCCAACAGCAGGCATTCCCTGTAGAAATGGCAACACTGGCAAAATTGTCACCACCCAGAGTGCACAAGAGCAGCAGTCTCTGCCGGCTCGACCCCATATTGGATGAGGGCATTCTAAGAGTGGGTGGCCGTCTGCATAGATCTGCAATGCCTGAGAAAACCAAACACCCCTGCATCTTGCCCAAAGACTCACACATCTCAATCCTACTTAGCAGACATGTCCATGAGCGCAGTGGTCACAGTGGAAGAAACCACATGCTTTCAGAGCTCCACAAAAAATACTGGATTGTGAAGGCAAACTCAGTAGCAAGAAAGGTGCTCTCTAGATGTGTCATGTGTCGGCGTGTGAGGGGCAAAGCAGGTGAGCAAAAAATGGCGGACTTGCCGATGGAAAGAATCCTGCCCGACCTCCCTCCCTTTACCAATGTTGGCTTGGACTACTTCGGCCCAATTCAAGTGAAACGAGGAAGGGGCACTATCAAAAGGTACGGCGTTCTTTTCACTTGTATGTCCAGTAGAGCCATTCACTTAGAGGTTGCCTACATGTTGGACACTGACTCATGCATACATGCTTTGAGGAGATTTGTCTGCAGGAGGGGTCAAGTTAAGCACATCAGGTCTGACAACGGGACAAACCTGGTGGGCGCTCAGGCTGAGCTGAAGAGGGCCCTGACGTCACTGAACCAGAGGAGGATCCAGGATGCCCTGTTAACTGATGAAATAGAATGGAGCTTCAACCCACCAGCCGCATCGCACCATGGCGGAGTCTGGGAAAGGCTCATACGCTCCGTCCGGCAGGTACTGAATTCCACTCTCCATCAGCAGTCCGTCGATGATGAAGGCCTTCAGACCCTGTTCTGTGAGGCAGAGGCAATCCTCAACAACCGCCCGCTCTCCACAGTGTCCTCAGACACATGATCTGGAGCCATTGACCCCCAATCACATCCTCCTGCTCAAATCTATGCCCGCTCTGCCCCCTGGAACCTTTGTGAGGTCTGATCTCTACGCCAGACGCCGCTGGAAACAGGTCCAGTACCTGGCTGACCTCTTCTGGCACAGATGGACAAAGGAGTATCTCCTTTTACAGCAAGAAAGGCAAAAGTGGACATCAGTAAAGAAAAACCTGAACGTTGGAGACATTGTCCTGGTGGTTGACCCCACTGCTCCTCGAGGGTCCTGGCTATTGGGGAGAGTGCTGGAGACAAAACCAGACATGAAAGGCCTGGTCCGCTCTGTGAAAGTCCAGACCAAGACGTCGGTCCTTGAGAGGCCCATCACTAAGCTGTGCCGAATCCTTGAGGCTGATGAGTGACCAGTGTTCCCGACCATTATAAAGGAATGTAATGTATACATATCTTTATCACAGCTCATACATGTTATACAAGAGAATTAAGTGCTTACTGAATTTGAATTACTATTTTGGCTCCTTCTTGTAAATACTTCAATAATTGATTCTATAAAGAACAATTAAGGGGCCGGTGTGTAGGAGCCGCATTTAAGTTTATTTAAATTCCATTATTTATATTGTTTTTTGTGAGTGTGCGCCCTCTACAGGTGGTGATGGTGCCACCCTTTAAGCAAGCCGCCTATCATGCACGGGGGGAGAAGGCAGATCAGCAAAACCGTCATCGACCGCGGCGCGTGAAGCTGCGAGGGCGCTCTCGGCCTGTTGCTGTTTGGGGCTACACTTTAGCTTAGTTTAGCTGTAGCCTGGTCCTGCCAGTTATAAAATATTTAAGACTTCTGCAAACAATGCGTTTTATTTTCTGTGTTTGTTTAAGTTACAATAAATTACCGGCATAATTCTTCAGTAAACTCTCACTGGATTTATTTGATCACAAACTGCGAGTCTGACACTGCAACACTGCTTTCTCCATGTGGCAAAACAAAGGAAACTGGAAATAAGGGGTTATAAGAAAAATCCAAACGAAGTTCTGCCACTACAAACATAGAATATTATATGAAATTATCCTGGGAATATTGGATCAAAGGGTACCAGTTAATATTCTTGTTTTATTGATCAATGTGATGACTAGTAAATGTTTAACATGCTAACAAACTAAACTAAGATGTTGAACATGGTTTATATTATACCTGCTAAACACCAGCACATTGTACTGTTATGCTGATGACACCCTACTCTACAATCGCCCCAGGCTTCAGTGCTTGGTCCTCTCCACTTCATCCAGCCTTGGAACAGAGCCTTTCTCAACTGTACGTCGTGTGAATGTCTGTAATCAGTGGTGGCCAGTATTTACAAGGTACAAGGTTTATTTGTTTCTTATTTTACAACAGGGTTGTTGAATGAAATGCTGAAATTACCAACATCACATAAAGTCTTAAACATGAGACGTCCACCTTAAATTTTAATTCAGTTTTATTTCTATAACACCAAATCATGACAGAAGTTATCTCATGACACTTGACTGACAGAATCATCTCGGCTTCATCTTTAAACTTCTTTGGAATAATGAGACAGCAGGAGCAGCTAATTGTAACCCACCTAGAAGATAAGTGCACACTGGACCAGTTTGATCTAGATTCGTAGGGAGGGGTAATGAATTGAATTGGACACCACCATGAGTAACCAGGACACAAAGTTAAGTTGTAGAAAAATTATTGTATTAACAAGATTTGTAATTCACAACAGCAGACCGGTCTTTTACTCAATTGAATATCTTTTGAACCTGGTGCACCAGAAAATAAAATAAAATATTTTTCCCCAAAAAATAGAAGAGTTTAATCCAGTTCAATCGTCTCCTGAAATCCTTTTCCACAATCCTACCACGCTGATAGCAGGGCAGATGAATAGCTCATAGGTTTCTTCAATCCAGATGCTCAACACGGGTGGCTCGCCATCTCCCTCGTCAGGGAGAGAATCAAATCCAGTCCAGGATCCAGAATCCAGGGGTATCCAAAAAACCTAGCCTGTGTAGCATAACATGGCTTATAAACATAAATCTATTTCACTTTTCTTAACTGTACAGCTTTAACTTTATCAAATTCAATTTTAATACAACCTTTAATACTTAATCCATGAATTTAGGATAATTGTTGTACTGCAACGTTAACATATGAAATGTCAACTTTTACTTTTACATATTACAACCAACTTATTTATTGGCCATAAGCAAATGTAAAATAACTAAACTTGTAGATGATTATGAAAACCTGTAAGTGGTCTTTTAACATGAAATGCTCACTGCATTTGAATAATGCATGTAAGGAATATAGATTCCTAATCACAATACTGACACCTTGTGGTCGTGCACACCAACAAGAGAGTAATTCACACAAGTTTCATAGTCTGTAACCTTAGCTGGGTAATTGCTTACTACCCACAAAACGTAAATAACACATATATTCACACACATATATTCATACATAAATGTTCTTATTTGGCTCTACCATGAAAGAAATACTAAAACACAACTTTACACTATTGCTCAGTAGCTAACACTTGGCTAATGTGGCCTTATGCAGCACGTGTATTATACTCAAAACTCACCGAGAAAATAAAAGTATAAACAATGAACAGACGTCATCAAGGTTTCTCCAACTCTTGCTTGTTGAAATAGTTTTTTTTTCTTCTTCTACGTGAGGTATAATTAATTAACGTTTCACTTGCGGTTTCAACTTGTTTTTTCATTCATTCGCTCTCTGTCTCCTTCTGCATACGTTAGACTGCGTCTATCTAACCTGAGCGAAAAGGCGGGACTTAGTTCAGTTTACACCAATAGGAATTTATCATTCCTCCTAAACCAATAACGTATTTGTTATCAAGTTTTTTGCTTACTGACTGAAAATTAGACATCTGAGTTAAGATAAAATAATGACTTAAATATGAAATAGCGAATGTGGAAATAAAAAACAAGAAAATACATAAACTGTCACTGAAACGAAATAATTTGTGTTTTAGTAACACCTAATTTCCCAATGGGTTACATAATAAACAGAAATATCAAATCAAATCAAATTTTATTTGTATAACCCAAAGTCGCAAAATACATTTTGCCTCGGAGGGCTTTACAATCTGTACAGGGAGTGACACCCTCTGTCCTTAGACCCTCTGTCCTTAGACCCTCTGTCCTTAGACCCTCGGTTCGAGTGAGGAAAAACTTGCCCACAAAAAACTTTTAACAGGGAAAAAAGGTGGAAGAAACCTCAGGAAGAGCCACAGAGGAGGGATCCCTCTCCCAGGACGGACAGACGTGCAATAGATGTCACGTGTACAGTCAACAAGTCAACAGAAACATTTTGTGTAATTACAATGAAAAATGACAATGGATTACAATGAATGATAAAATGATTACAGTAGCAGTGGAACCTGTGATAGAGATAGAGAGACACAGATGCACAGCAGCAGCAAATCATTAACTAAGTTACTATAAACTGTAATGGAGATATGGTAACATTAATGACAGCAATAATATATGTAGTGGACGTCATGCAGGACCACAGCAGCAGCCACGATCCACGAGAACCTGCTGGACGAAAGAGCACAGAAACTCCAGGGAAGAAGTTTAGTTAGTAAGATGCATTAATGTACATGTATGACAGACATGTATGTTTACAGATGGTGGTGGTGATGGAGAGAGAGAGAGAGAGAGAGAGAGAGAGAGAGAGAGAGAGGGTTTTCAGTAAAGGGAGATGTGACTGCATCTTCAACCAATACCATGCCTGGCTAGGCATAACCCTGAAAGGGGGAGTCCCCCGGCAGTTTAGTCCTATAGCAGCATAACTAAGGGATGACCTGAGCCAGCCCTAACTATAAGCTCTATCAAAAAGGAAAGTCTTCAGTCTACTCTTAAAAGTGTTGACCGTGTCTGCCTCCAGAACCCAAAATGGTAGTTTGTTCCACAGAAGAGGAGCTTGATAGCTGAAAGCTCTGGCTCCCAATCTACTTTTGGAAACTATAGGAACTACAAGGAACCCAGCATTCTGAGAGCGCAGTGTTCTAGAGGGGTAGTAAGGTACTATGAGCTCTTTTAGATATGATGGTGCCTGACCATGAAGAGCTTTGTATGTAAGGAGAAGAATTTTAAATTCTATTCTAGATTTAACAGGTAGCCAATGCAAGGAAGCCAAAATGGGAGAGATGTGATCTCTGATCTTGGTTCCTGTCAGAACACGTGCAGCAGCATTCTGAATTAGCTGCAAAGTCCTAAGAGACTTATTGGAGCAGCCTGATAACAATGAGTTACAATAGTCCAGCCTAGAAGTAACAAATGCGTGGACTAGTTTTTCTGCATCTGTTTGAGATACAATGCGTCTGATTTTGGCAATGTTACGTAAATGGAAGAATGCAGTCCTGGAAATTTGTTTTAATATATAATATTATTATATTATATATTATTATATAATATATAATAATATAATCATCCTCTTTGTCTCTAACTGCTCTGTTCCACTGTCACACTGACTTTATGTGGTAATATCTTCAGTTCATCCCAAGTGCCAATGTATGGAAACATCTTGTCAGTGAAAGTGTGTGTGAAGGTGTGTATGTGTGTGTTTGTATCAGGATCAGAGAACGACAGTTTTCCTCTGTTCATGTCCAGATTCACTCTGATCCTCTGGAGCTTCTTCTGGACTTGGAGATCAGTGAGTGGATCTGATAGTGATCGTGCAGAGTATTTACCATCATAAAACCCTATTCTCCAGAATCCAGACTGTATTACTCCTTTCCTCTTTACGGACTCTGCTAACACACCCAGAAACCAGCGTGTACCTTCTCCAACCTCGACATCCCAGCTGTGAGTCCCTGAGTTAAATCCTTCAGAGCCCAGAACACGGCGGTAATAATCAAACCTCTCTGGATTGTCAGGAAGCTGCTGTTCCTCTCCTCGTCTCATACTGGTCAGATCTTCAGACAGGATCAGGTTTGGATAAGCAGTGTTTGGATCCAGAACCACAGGAGTGTAGGAGACCATGTCCTTCCTGTTGTTCCAGATGTTGAAGATCAGGTTGCCCAGGTGTTTGGCCTCGTCTATCAGAGCTCCTGAGGGCAGCTGTGGATCATCCAGCAGGAGGCGCTGCTGGACTCTTTGCACTGCAGCCTTGTAGTTGTGCAGGAATGAGACATCTTCAGCTCTCAGCTCGTCCTCTGTGGCTCTGACGGTGTCTGAAAGAGCTGCTATCTCTCTGCTCAGAGCCTCCATCTTCTCCTTCATCATCTGACTCTTCTGCTCCTCTTCCTCCCTCAGTGCAGCCATCCTGGCCTCCTCTTCCTCTTCTAGAAACTGGTGAAGCTTCTTAAACTGATCCTTAATCTGCCTCTCTGTGCGTCGGGCCTGGACCTTCATGTGTTCTGCTGTTTGATCAAACTTCACTTTAACTTCTTCAAAAACCTTTAACTTCTCCTTTAAGGGCTCCAGAGTTTCCTGAAGGTTCTTCTTGTGTTGTCGTGCAGCTTCATCGATGGGTCTGAATCTGTGGTCGGTGTGTTTTTCTGAATCTCTGCAGACGAGACACACCGGCTGTTGATGGTCCAGACAGAAGAGTTTGAGTTTCTCAGAGTGCAGACTGCAGAGAGCCTCTGAAGACCTCTGATCTCTCTCCAACAAGAAGGCCTCACAAAGGTTCTTTAACACCAGGTTACAAGGTGGTTCTGACTTTGATTTTCTCTTACAAACTGGACACTCTCGTGTTGGTTTCTGTCTCCACCAGCTCTTCAGACAGTCTTTACAGAAGCTGTGGCTACATGACAGAAGAACAGGATCTCTAAAGACCTCCTGACAGACCGGACAGCAGAGATCCTCCTCTGATCTGGAAGCCATTTAGTCTCTGAGTGAAGCTGAAAACACAACAGACAGAAAGTACAGTGAGTCATGGCTCCCCTCCCTCCTCTACGAACTTCACTGAGATTTACTTTGAGTTCAGTTTTTAGTCAAACTCACATTCAGTGTGTGGAGCGTCAGCAGCTTGAAGCAGCAGTGTTGTAGTTTCCCACTTTTCTCTCCTGTAGCTGAACTCACTCAGAGGAAGTTGTTAGTTTGGTCTGAAGGTGAATCTGATCGTCTGTTTTTCAGTCTGTGTCTCTTCACTGAAGAAGAAAAACAAACTGTTTCCTGGTTTGTCTCGGGTGAGTCAGCTGAGGGGTGGAGCTTTGTCAGACTTCCTCTATTTACAAGGTTCAATGTACAAGACTTATCTGTTTATTGTTCTCACACACACAGTGTAGTGACTGTCAAACTTCAAACTCTTTGTAGGTGATGAGGTTTCATGTATTATTCATAAAAACAAGAATCAGGATTTCAGATGGCTTTCTTTGGGTGATGTTCCCATTTACTGAAAAGTTGCATGAGTACTGTCACCCACATTTGTTTACTTCTATGGTATACGGTGTTCTTTCGTGTCTTGTATGGTAAACGTTAAGAATTGTGTGGTCAGTTCACCTTCCAACCCAGAACTAACCTTAAAATGATCTACTTATACACCTGATGTCCATTTGTAATTACTGACACAAAAACAAAACTCCTCCTAGAGGTTAAATCAGAATTTACACAAGTGGCTCCTACAAGGGGTAAAGTGCATTATAGTTGGAGAGGGGTAATATGTACTGTAAGAGGTACCATTAAATGGATCACATGGCATAATGTGTGTAGAGGTATCACAGAATATTGCAGCTAAGAGTTGCCCTGGAATAAAGGGAAACACTGGAATGGGTACCATGGAATATCATGGAAAAGTGTGAACCATGGAATGATGTAGGTAGGCGGGTAACATAGATTATATGAAATTATCCTGGGAATATTGGATCAAAGGGTACCAGTTAATATTCTTGTTTTATTGATCAATGTGATGACTAGTAAATGTTTAACATGCTAACAAACTAAACTAAGATGCTGAACATGGTTTATATTCTACCTGCTAAACACCAGCACATTGTACTGTTACGCTGATGACACCCTACTCTACAATCGCCCCAGGCTTCAGTGCTTGGTCCTCTCCACTTCATCCAGCCTTGGAACAGAGCCTTTCTCAACTGTACGTCATGTGAATGTCTGTAATCAGTGGTGGCCAGTATTTACAGGGTACAAGGTTTATTTGTTTCTTATTTTACAACAGGGTTGTTGAATGAAATGCTGAAATTACCAACATCACATAAAGTCTCAAACATGAGACGTCCACCTTAAATTTTAATTCAGTTTTATTTCTATAACACCAAATCATGACAGAAGTTATCTCATGACACTTTCCACATAGAGTCAGGATCAACATTAACTTTTATAAAATAGCCAAATTCATTCAAGTTCTAGAGACTATTTCACAATAAAAGCCTTCAAAAGTCTTAACAGACCACTGAGTTTTGATCTCAGCTTTAGAAAGAAACTGCTCTTTTTATTGATCTTTCAAAGACATTCGATACAGTTTATCATGCACTGTTTTTAAAAAGACTTTGGATTTGATGAAACTGTTCATAAATGATTTCATAAAATAAAACTCATGGACAGAGAGCAGTATGTGGCTCCTGGAAATCTTAAGTTAATCATCTGAATCTGTTCAGATTGTAAAAGGCGTCCCACAAGGCTCAATACTGGGGCCTGTTCTGTTTACTCTTTATATAAGCCTAGATGATACAGTCTCTTCTCAAAGTTGGTGTAATATACATCTTTATGCTGATGACACTATTTTGTACTGATATGTGGATGTTAAACATTATTCTGTTAAATTCTTTAAGCACTGCTTTGCTGAATTACAAGTTGTATTCAATAACCATAAATTAGTTCTTTATGCATGTACAACTAAATTCATGTTGTTCAACAGAAAAAATTGTCAACTCTATGAACTGATCTCTGGTCTCTAAGAGATGGTGCAAATATTGAAAATCACAGAATACAGATATCATGAGATGGTAACTTATTACCTTCCATTTCCATCTTCCATTCCATTTATTTAGTTGATTTCTTTCTTTATTTTTTTTTTTGCTTTGCCTCAAGGTGTTATAATTTACTTTTATCACATTTTTATTGATGCTTCTTATTCTTTTTCTTTTTTTTTTTACTCATCTGTGATTTACATGAGATTTCCTCAATGTATTTTTGATTTTCAGTGTTGTAGTACAGAAGATAGGTCTTGGATACCGGTCTTGAGACCATTTTTTAAAGGCCTTTGCCTCGTCCCTGTCTCAGACAAAAAGGACCCTGGACTTTTGTTCAAGACCGGTCAAGACCACAACTTCAGGTATCACTTAATTGCCTGTGCATTGTCTGATTTATATGTTAACCCTCTGTGAGGAGGCATCAGCCAAATCTTCTGGAATAAAATTTGGTTTCCTAAATCACAAAACTGCAAAACATTGCCCAAAAGAACACATTAACAGTTTGCAAATACTTCAAGGCGACACTTGATGTGGCATCAATGTAGCAACCGCGCTTCACCCAAAGAGTTTTTGTGAACATTAGCTACCTAAGTAGGCTTTATACTGTCTGGTCTTGACTCGGTCTCAACCCCTCAAAGTCTTGGTCATGACTTGGTCTCAGCATAGTTGGTCTTGACTCTTGATGTGACAACACTGTTGATTTTTTTAATTAAACCTTGAATGAATGAATGAATGTAGCTGCTTTATTAGATCCTTTAAATAAAAGTACTAATACCACACTGTAACAATACTTTGTAGCAGTAAAAAAGCAGTAAAATGCCCCCATGTGACTGTTCTGTTTTCTCTGATCTCATTGGGTGATTGTGACTCATGCATTCATGTAAAATCAGGATTTTACTGTTGGAGTTGTCGAGGTGGAGCTCAACATTTCCCCTTGAACTGTAGCAGAAGTAAAGAAGAAAAGTAAAGTACCTAAAATCTGTGCAGTACTTGAGTAAATGTACTTCCACCATTGGCAGTAAAATCAAAACAAGCTCACTTCAGTTCATAACAGACTCTTTAGACAGCAGCCATGTTGAACATCGCACTGTTGAATTGTTTAAACCGCAGACGGATGATGACGTGCTGGAAATCCATCCAACTGTCCGAGAGCCAGATTGTTGATGGTTCAGGTGACTGATGAGGTGCCACGACCTCAAACTGAACGTCAAACAACTGATCTGGCAGAAGTTCATCCAGATTATAGAATTAGTCAGGGGCTGAAATCGGGCTGAATCTGTACAGCGTCTGTCTGGCTTTAAACGCTGTTTCCACTAATTTAAACTTTTGAGAGTGGGAATCGTTATTATTTACATTTCCTCACACAAAAAGAGAGGAGAATTCAAATTTAATAACATGCTGTCGGTCCAAAAGTAACTACATAAGAGGAGAGTTCAAAGAAAGGGTGGACTGAAATAGACCAAAAGAAAAACACACTCTGGTTTCTCGGAGCAAAGGGACAATGCTTAGGTCGGGCGTACGTGTCAAAGTAACATCCACGTGAATGGCAGGACCCGAGGTTTCCCAGCAGAATATTGCCTCCACCGGCTGGCCTTCTTCCCATGGTGCATTCTGGTGTGTTCCCCCAGGTGAGCCAGGCCACCAGGCCACCTTCTTCCATTGCTCTGTTTGCTCACCACGTGCATCGATGAGCCTTGGCCATGACCCATGACCCTGTGTGACCCTACGTAGATACGACGTAACTCATAAGGAAATAGTTCAGGTAAACTAAAGTGTGGTTGTATGAGCTCCTCCAGTCATTTGTTATCTACAGTAGACGGCGGTCGGCATGCCCCCAGTTTGGTGCAGCAGACAGGAGGACCATGAAGCATGAAGCTAACAAATGCACTGCTGTGGACGGGAAGTGTAGGTGTAAGGATGAATGTTTCTGTTTGTCTATGCTGTTGGCCTCTCACCTGCATGACATCATCCGATCAACCTGCACAGGACAAAAGTCCACCAGATTGTGAAGTTGTAACTGACACTTCGGCCAAACTCTGTGTTTTAACTCTGCTTTTCAGGAACGCTCTGTTCCCACCAGACTCCTTTGACAAAATTTGGCTGCAGTGAATCTAAACAAACTCTTTAAAAACACAGAAGTTGAACAATAACACAAATAAAGAACCCGATCGAGGCAAAAGTGGATCAGCAACTTCGTGTTCAGTGAAGTAAATGGTAAATGACCTGTACTTATATAGCGCCTTTCTAGTCTTCCAACCACTCAAAGTGCTTTTACAGTACGTATCTCATTGATACACACTCACACACCGATGGCACAGGCTTCAAGAGCAATTTGGGGTTCAGTATCTATTTCAAGGACACTTCGACATGCAGACTGGAGGGGATCGAACCGCCAATCATCTGATTAGTGGACGACCCACTCTACCTCCAAGCCACAGCCGCCCCAAGTAAAATCATTGTTTTTGTCAAAGGAGAGTGCTGCCATTGAAGTGAGCATAGATAAAAATAACAGCTTCAGTTTCCTGTTGGCTGTCTGACATCAAGCTAAAGCTGTGAAAATACATGTTTCATTTACACTGCCAAAATAGTTAAAATACTGTATGCACTGTAAAAAATGTATTTAGATTTTACAGTGAAAAACTGCCGAACCATGACAGTAAAAGACTGTAAAATATGTCATGAAATATGTTTTACTGTATACATATTTCAAAACCTTTATTTATATGGCAGTTTAAAGGGAATTTATACAGAATAATCAACAATATTAACATGCTTTTACCGTAATATTGGAAAAAGTTATATTGTATGATATTTTACAGTGTTGTTGCTGCTCCTCCTGTCTGCAAACTGGTGGCGAGCCGTCAGTAACGCACTGACCTCGTACAACCTGAACTTTCCCTTTAATGCAGAGCAATGAATGAATGAATCTTAAAGCTGCCGTTCACACAGTGGAGAAGCTGTGAGATCTTTACACGGCCTCTGTGCTGGTCTTTGCTAACATGTCCTTTTCTCTAGCACCACCTTCAGGCCAAACTTAACATTTCTTTGGCCCGTTCAGGCTCTAGCAAAGTTGTCCCTCCAGCTTCCACAGAGTCAGTTTTAGTTTTCACAGCCTGTTTGTGCAGCTATAAACTCTAAAGTGGATTTAAAGCCAAGGACAGACGATGCTTTGACTCCTGAAGTGTTTCAGCCACAATTATCTGCATATAAAGTCAGTCTGGCTCACTTGGGCCTGAAACTGAAACGTCTGAGAGAAAAACAACAGTGCACTCAGTGAACGCAGCGTCGCTGTATCACACCGGGACGTATTTTACAATTACAGCAAACATAAAACTGTTACTGAGCCTCGTGTGCTGCAGCTCCCGGCCAGTCACCGTTACTCACATCCTCTAGCTGTTTAGTCGAATCGACTGGATCAGGTTGTTTTTATGTGTGATCCATGACAGCCTCATATTATCCAATCACTTCTCTTCATCCATCATGCCCTCATACAGAGGCGGATCGAGGAGAGGCAGAGAGGGAGAGAGAAACACGGCACCAGAACGCCGGCTCTCGTTTCAAACCACCAGAGACGTCGACCGCTGCCAAAAATCTCCAAATCTGAACCCGAGCGCTCTGCCCGCTAATTATTCCTCGAGCCTGGTCGAAAAAACTCAATTTATGACACCGAGCTGGCGCTGCTCGTGGCATCATAAATTAAAACTGGCAAAGAGTTTTAGAATCAGAACCAAGACCCCCCTCCACCTCCACCCCTCCACCCGTCCTCCACCCGTCCTCCAACGAAGGAAGGAAAATTAAAAAGTGGACGACGTTCAAACTCGACTTGTTCAGTCGCTTCGGCGTAACGTCAAAAATCTGTTTACACTCGAGTGACAGCGCCCTCCAGTGGATGCAGATATGACATGACAACGAAGGCCCGTTAACAAAGTAATCATTTGTTAGTGTTGTTATATTTATATTACTGTTTGGTTATTTACCAGATATTATATGAATATTATTTTAACACAATTTTGTGTTTTAGCAGCAAATGGACTCGTATTTTTTATGTTATTTGTGAATGTAATTATGTAACAAATGTAACTCAGACACGACAACAGAGAATAAACATACAAGAAAAGTAATGGGATACTTTGTGGTCAAAGGTCACATGATGCTTTGATTTCCACTGTGATTAAAAACTAGAGAGGATAATATAAAATATATTATTACATATGAAACATGTCATTAACAATCAGAAACATACGAGTTTAAACAGATTAGAAAGAATTCAGTTTGATGAAATAACCCAACGGGAACCTCCATGAAGCCGACACAGGAAGTATCAAAAACTGCAGTTCCTCTTGTCGTCCACTTGAGGCTGGCTCCAGAAGTCCCCATGTTCAAATGTCCAACTTCACAGCAGGAATAAACATGTTTACAGCCTGGTACAAAAAATGGAGCTAACCACAGACTGTCTAAAACCTGGACGTAGTCTCCGTGACGTCCCCGCAGACTGTCTAAAAACCTGGACGTAGTCTCCGTGACGTCCCCGCAGACTGTCTAAAACCTGGACGTAGTCTCCGTGACGTCCCCGCAGACTGTCTAAAACCTGGACGTAGTCTCCAGTAGCCTGATTTCAGCCAATAGAGGGAGTCACTGTGTGTATGTACAGCACAGCATGTTGTCTTTAAACTCTGTCCTGTCTGTCTGTGGTGGACATCACCTCTCAGTCTTTTGTCCTGACAGAGTGGAAGCCTAAAAAAAATGTTGAAACTTTAAAATGACATAATGCAAACTTTGTTTTTTTTCTTGGGGGGTTCTTTTTTTGTGTGTTTCAGCTGTGAGTCATCGGTGGAAAGAGGGGAGGAAGATTTGGAGAAGAAATATTGCTGTTAAATGAGTTTGGACAGCATGACATCACGGGCTAATTAAAACAGCTTTCTGGAATTCCGTTTCCAATTCCTGCGCTCAGGTTTGTTGGAGGATTTCTTCGAGCACCTGCAGGTTGGTGTGTGAGTGAAATATTTTCACTGGACGGAGTTCAAACTTTGAAGGGAAAGAGAGAGAGAGAGAGAGAGAGAGAGAGAGAGAGAGAGAGAGGAGGCAGGCATTACGCCATTCTTGCCTCTGTTGGAAAAAAAAGTGGGATTTAAAGAAGTTTCTTACAAGATATCCAGCAGAATCGAGCCGCGAGTGTTTAATGAAAGTCAGCGTGGATTTCTGCTCAGACCAGGACTCTCTTCAGCACGATGGTTCTGACCCAGGACGGATGGGACAATCCGGGTTTGCAGGATTTATTTCTTGAGCTTCTAAAAGTCAGTCACAGTCCACATCTCCGCTGTTACCTCGCATATGTCTGGACCGGAGAGGCGCTTTTTCTTCAGCTCACCTCCGGCAGAGCGCAGAGGGAACTCAGAGGATGAGAGACTCGGGCCGAACCGGACGGGTCGGTTAGTTCTGCACACACTGTGTTTTGTTCATGACGATGACGGCCTGGAAAAAGGCTCAAGAGTTTTAGGATGAAAGTTGCGAAGCGTCTTTCTCTCCTGCTCAGCTGCTGGACTCTCATTTACCTGCATCCCGTCCTCGGTTCACTGAGCCGGACCAGACCGAGCAACCAGCAGCAGCACCAGCAGCAGCAGCGGCTTGGAGAGGCAGCAGAGCGCGGCGGGGAAGGAGAGCAAGCTCACCGGCGCGGCGGCGGTGCAGGAATCGGTGGAGCGACAATAGCAGCGGTGAGGCAACCGGTGACCGGGGCGTGGAAGCCGTCACCGGTGAGTCCGGCGAGGATTACGCGGATCCGCGCGGGCCCGCCGTTAATCAAAGGCGAGGCGACTGTTATTAAAAGCAAAGCTCCGGTGAGCCGCGCGCAACTCCGGGACAGAGCGGTCAGTTTAGGGCGCAAAGAGGCTGTGCGCTCGTGGCTGCCCGCCGGGGATGTTCACGTCAAGGCGCACGCTCCCGCGGGTTTTAGCGCGCATGCAGCGGGGAAAGGAATCGGGACTGCGGCTGTCGGAGGTGGAAGAGGCGGCTCACCGGGGACACATTTGGGGAAAGTTGCCTCCAGAGCGAGCGCAGCTGCTCCAGTGCGCACGGGGAATCCACAGAGAGGCGCCGGTGCGCAAAAACAGCAGCAGCAGCAGCAGCAGCACAGTGCGGCTCCGGTGGCGCAGCGGGGAGCAACAAGCAGCAAGGCCATGAAAGTGAGCGACCGGGAGGCGCAGCACAAACAGCCGCTGGTCATCCCTCATGACTACATGCTGTCGCTGTACTGGTCTCTCTCCACCGGGGACCTGAACAGCAGCGCGCTGCACGAGGCGGGTCTGGCCAACACCATCACCAGCTTCGTGGATAAAGGACAAGGTAACCACTGCCTCAAGTTTTATCACTTCACCTGAAGTTACAGAGATAGTGTGAGCTTTAAATGTCATGTGATCATCTCTGGGGTTCATTCATTGACACTGATGCTCCTCCTGCAGTCAGTCAGATCTCCACTTCCTCTGGAAGTCCATGTTGCAGGTCTGAGGACACATTTCTCCTCTGACGTTTGGCAGCTTTAAACATGAAGCACTGCATCACCTGATTGTTTCTGGCCTTCAGTGTGGAGAATGATGGAGTGCAGAGAGGAGCAGAGGTGTTGGTGATCCTGAGGGACTTACAGGGGGGAGATGATGGCTGAGAGGTCAGACAGCGGTGTGGAGACAGAGCTGTAAAAGACATGTTTGTGTTTGTGAGGTCAGAGAGTCAGGACGCATACAAACAGAGGGGATGATGGGAAAAGAGGTGACTGTGCTGGAAACAACTTCAAAGCTGCAGGAAGCTGACTGAGCCACCGCAGACTGTCTACAGACTGTCTTAAACCTGGACGTAATCTCTGAGACACTCAGTTTACTGTGTACGCCTGGTTAAATGCTAATGCAACAGTCCTGCAATAAGTCCTGCATGAAGGTCATGTGTTTATAGTCTGCAGTGACCAAAATATTAATGAGGTTTGAGAATAAGTTCATCAACATCACAGACTGTCTAAAACCTGGACGTAGTCTCCATGACGTCCCCACAGACTGTCTAAACCTGTGTGGTGGCTCTGGTCATCTCCATCTTGACAGTCCTGCCTGCTGGCTAATCCAAAACGTGGTCAAAGAGGTGGAGCGTGGGTGGAGCTGAGGCGTGCTGAATGAATAAACCACCTGTGTTTATCATTTCACAGTCACTGGGGCTGCTGCTTGGTTGTAGCTTTACAGCTGCAGAGCCAGGCTAGCTGTTTCCCCCGGTTTCCTGTCTGTATGCTAAGCTAAGCTAAGCGAGGTTTCCTCGCCACTGTCACCAAGTGTTTGCTCATGGTGGGAACTGTTGGGTCTCTGTAGATAATGTCATAAAGAGTACGGCCTAGCGTGTTATCACTCTGCTGGAGAGAACAACGTGAACCCGACTTCAGTGCAAAGTTAATCAGAATCATCGCAACCTCTGGTTGGTTTCCACACAGAACCGACAGCAGACGTTCAGGTGATCGGTACGATTGCTGTTGCAGGTGTGTTAGAGAGGTTAGCATAGGTGCTGCTAGCTGATGCTAGTTTTCACTCTTCAGTACGAGTTTGACCGTCTTATCGTCGATCTTATTGGTTTGTTTGGCTCATCCAATCACCTACCAAGTATTTGTAGTTTGCGACGCCAACTTCCCAGGTGGTTCCGTGTAACAAACCCACCTGCTGCATGTTAGGTCGGGTCAGGAAATGTTACTGATGTCGAGTTTCTGCCTCTTAAAGGAAGTTTTTGTCTCGCCACCGTCGCCAACTGCTTGTTTTAAAATGTGATGTCACTGCCCTCGTGCACCAATCAGAATCAGTCTGTTTGTTTGTTTGTGTTGCAAACACCTGTCAATCAAATCTGTTCAAACGACTCAGCCCTGATGACGGTTAGTCGAGTTTTTGCAAGTTCAACTGAACTTATTCTTATTCAGCCATGAATATTTAACACGGGAGAGAGTCTGGATGTGAAACAAAGTTTTGGGGCACGCCCTTGCACATTCATGTAGATGTATATTTATACTTATGTATTTATATGTGTGTGTGTGTGTGTGTGTGTGTGTGTGTGTTTCTAGCCATCTGGTCAGTCATTGGCAGCGCTGCTGCCTCAGGAGGGTAAATAAACACTACGAGTAGGGTGGCCCCCCTGTGTAATGTTATCTTTACGGTGTAAAACTGTTTAAAACAATGTTTAAATGACCGGAGTTTAATATTTCGAGCTCTGCTAAAGGTTTACATTTCAAGCACTTAATGTACTTTTAATTTGGGCTTTATTTGTTTAGTGTGTCCTCAGCAAATCGCAGCTGACCTCCTGCGCATGTTGAGGCGCTGAGCGAAGGTGTAACTGATGGCCTGACACAAGTCTTCCCCCCTCCGCTGGTCACATTAACTCACTTCCCCTTTTTTCTTTCTTTGCCTCCCGTCTCTGCTGCAGCTAATGTAGCCACGTCTCGTGTTACACATTACAGTTCAGGTCATGTGGTAGTTAAACACATAAATAATAAAACTCAGTGTATTTCTGTTTAGCCTTTAAATCATTGCTTTATTGTTCTTAGCACAAAGCAGGAGAAAGATGTTTCAGACTTTTTTTTATCGAAGGCTCTTTCAACAAATGCATCCTCTGAAAATCTGCAGCAGCTCAAACTACTTCCTCCAGAATGACGATACAGCTGAATCAACAGCTCTCTGAAACAGCTTCAATAAACTGAACATAACTAACGTGAATAACTTCATATATGTAACCTACAGAAGTTCAAACGCCAAAGGAACCTCACTGATGGTAAACGGTGCTACAACAATAGCACTTCTGCTCTTCCTGTGAAGTCTCAGACTTAATCCACCTGATCCAAAGCTGGTTTCAAGAGCACTCAGTCCACTCAAACTGCACTGCTGTCACCAAGAGGTCAACGAAAGGCGATGCCCAGTCATCAGTTCTTATCTTGTTGGACCAAACTCAGCATCTCTGCCATCAACAACACCACCACCACCCTGGTTTGAGTCCTACCGCACAGAGCGATCGTTCAAAGTGAGGCGGCAAAGTCCGAATGTCAGAGAAAGTCACAGAGACTACGTCCAGGTTTTAGACAGTCTGCGGGGATGTCACGGAGACTACGTCCAGGTTTTAGACAGTCTGCGGGGATGTCACGGAGACTACGTCCAGGTTTTAGACAGTCTGTGATGTTGATGAACTCATTCTGAAACCTCATTTACACTTTGGACACCAGCGTCTGACGACTATAAACACATGATCTTCATTTATTGCAGGACTATTGCATTAGCATTTAGCCAGGTGTACAAAGTGTGTGTGTGTGTGTGCGTGTGTGTGGGTGTGCGTGTGTGTGTGTAACAAACAGTTTTTTAATGGACGGAGGTGAAAACACAGACCACACCTGAGAGCTGACATTCTTTCTGTTTTCAAAGTACGTGACAGTTTGAGAAATCAAATTCCTCTCAGCTCGAGCTCTAATCAGATCTTCCACAGAGAAGTGCCAGGATGTGTGTGTGTGTGTGTGTGTGTGTGTGTGTGTGTTGTCGATAGTTTGTTTCCTCTACAGCAGATGCTGGTTAACTGTCTATCGGCAGTGAATAGCTGCAGGTCCATAATAACAGGCCTGTTTACAGTCCGATGTGGTCTCCCTGTCTGGTTCTAATGTACTTTTCAATGCATGCTAAAGTCCTGGATAGGAAGGAGGGGGAATGACGTGAGAAGAAGAAGTGAGCAGAGATCTGCTGCTGTTTGTGTGTGTGTGTGTGTGTGTGTGTGTGTGTGTGTGTGTGTGTGTGCTTTAGTGGATTTCATTGCTGGATTTCATTTGGACATGGAGGTTCGCTGGTTTCCCTCACTGACAACAAAAGAAAACATTACACACCACACCATTCACTTCATTCCTCCTGATGTTTCTGTGCTCTGTGTGTGTGTGTGTGTGTGCGTGCGTGCGTGCGTGTGCACGTGTTTGTGTGTGTATGTCGACCTGTAGGAATATGCTTTAAGGAAACTCGTAGTGTGTGTGTGCACAAAGTTTATTAATGGATGTTTTTACAGTAAAAAACTGTCAGCTGTGTTTGTCACAATAAAATAAATATGGTATAACTTCTATTATTACAGTAAAAGCATGTTAGTACTGTTGATTTCACATTTAGGTCTGTGTTTTATTTCATATTTTAAAATGTCAAACTGACAGTAAAAGACCGTTAAATTTGCCATTAAATATTACGGTGTTTTACTGTATAATTAACAGTCTGTAATATAAAAAATACGATACGACTCTATTCTGTAGAAATATGCTTAAAAGATTCATCTTTTTGTCCATAAAATGTCAGAAAACTGCAAAGATGGCACTTTGATCAACAATCAATCAAGGGAAAGTTGATATTCGTTGATTTAAGTCGTCTAATCTTTGCAGCTTTTTACAGTGTGCTCACTGTAAAAAAAGAAAGATGTTTTTATGGTTAAAAACTGTCAGTTGTGGTTGCCACAATAAAATAAATATGCTATAACTTATTCTATTATTACAGTAAAAGCATGTTAGTACATGTTACGTTTCAGTAAAATACCGTAGAGTGTGCCATTAAATATTACGGTATTTTACTGTATAGTTAACAGTCTGTAATATAAAATATGACTTTATTCCGTATAAATTTAAAATCATGTGTGTATAAAGGTTTTGAAATATGATATCATACTTCATGGCATAGTTTACAGTCTTACTGTCACGGTTTGACAGTTTTTCACCGTAAAATCTACAGACTTTTTTTTTTTTTTTTTTACAGTGTATTTACACCTTCATGTCACGTTTGCACCTGCACACTTTATGTCCTCGTACTGAACTCATATTTCTGTCTTTGTGTCTCCGTCCTCCCTCGCAGATGAGCGCGGTCCCCAGCTGAGGCGGCAGAGGTATCACTTCAACGTCAGCTCCCTGGAACGAGACGGGCTCCTGGGGGCCGAGCTACGCATCCTGAGGAAGCGCCTGTCTGACCCCCGCAGAGCCTCAATGGGATCCACAGCTGATGGAGGAGGTGGTGGAGGAGGAGGAGGTTCATCCCCGTGCCTGAAGCTGTACACCTGCACGTCAGGTAAACAACAAGCGGCTCTGCTCCAGACGAAGGCCGTGGAGGATCTGCTCGGTGGAGGCGGATTCAGCAGTAAATGGGAAGTATTTGACGTTTGGAAAGTGTTCAAGGGCTTCAAAACCCAGCAGAACCAGCAGAACCAGCAGCTGTGCTTTGAACTCGAGGGTCTGGAGCACAGAGGCGGTCGCCCCATGGACCTGCGCACACTCGGGTTCGCCCGACCCGGCAGGACCAACAAGGAAAAGGCTTTCTTCCTGGCGTTTGGCAAAAGCAAGAAGCGCGACCTTTTCTACAACGAGATCAAGGCGCGGTCAGGCCATGACAACAAGACCGTCTATGAATACCTGTTCACCCAGCGCCGCATGCGCCGAGCTCCTGCGGCAAGGGGTGCTAAAAAACCTCTGCAGCAGCAGCCCCCGCCGCCGCAGTCCCTCCCCCAACATCAAGTGGTGAAGACGCAGGCGAGGCCGCGGTGCCACCGGAGACGACTCCACGTGAACTTCAAGGAGATGGGCTGGGACGACTGGATCATCGCGCCGCTGGAGTACGAGGCCTTTCACTGCGACGGCGTCTGCGACTTCCCCATCCGCTCGCACCTCGAGCCGACCAACCACGCCATCATACAGACCTTGATGAACTCCATGGACCCGGAGTCAACGCCGCCGACCTGCTGCGTCCCGACGCGACTCAGCCCGATCAGCATACTCTACATCGACTCAGCCAACAACGTCGTCTACAAGCAGTACGAGGACATGGTGGTGGAGTCGTGCGGTTGCAGGTAGCGAAGAACGGCGAGACGGCGAAAGAGGGACAGTTCCCGCCCTTCGTTTGTTTGTTAATATTGTGATCAAACTGAAAAAGGGAAGATGAACACTGAGGAAAACCGCCTGTGTCTGAACAGACATTACTCTTCACACTCAAGTGGACTATCAGACTGCATACCAAAGACTGTTAAAGACTAAACAGAGGAAGATAAACTCACGGAGGTGATGCTCTTTGACGCCCACTCACTAAAACTTGTGTAACGTTGATGTTGGTGGTGACGATGTTGGCGAGATGCATCCAAAGGAAGCCAAAAACAACCAGAGAAGAGCCGAGCGCTCTCACGATCAGTCTGTAAAAAGTTTGTGTAACAGAAAAGTTATTTTAACATTATACTCAAAGACGCCCTTTTCTTACAGCACTTATCTGCCACCGTGCCTTTGCCCCATTCAGACGTACAACGAAGAGTAATTTGTGTGCCTGATCCAAGACTTTTTTTGTTTGTTTTATATGAAGCATGTAAAGAATTTCTGATGTATAAATACAGGCCAGTGATGAAGTGCTAATCTGACCTGCCTCCAAATGTGGGAAAAGTTGCATAAACTACTCTTCAATAAAAAATGTCTAATTGACCGAGCTCCAAACTCCTATCAGTGTGAACCTCTGCCCCCCCACAGGCTCCGTAGACTAAACTATTAGAGGAATTTGTGAGATTTTAAGAAGCCAGATCACAACTTAACCCGAGAATGACCTCGTTTGATTTGGTTTAAAGTGTGTCTGTGGTCGACTTCACAACCTGCTGCGAGCTGAGGTGATGAAGAAGAGTCAACAGGTATTAAAGAGGCATTTCTTTCTTAATTAGGTGTTTGTTAAAGGTCCAGTGTGTAAGTATTTATTAGCAGGAATGGAATACAATATTCATTAGTATGTTTTCATCACCTGAAAATATGAATTATGTGTTCCTGTTAATATCTGCAGTGAGAGCGGGTCCTCTTCCATGAAGTCCACCATTTTGAACTGCCGTTTTTCTACAGTAGCCCAGAGCAGACAAACCAAACAGAGAGTTTTTCCTACACGGAAGGAGAGCGTGAAACGTGGGAGTTGCAATCTGCAACCTCATACATGAACACGTCAAACTTAATTATTATGTTGGCAGTCCTGCCTCTAATCTAAATATCGGCAAAGACGTGGATCATCAGCTGACCTGAGGCGGGCTGAATGAAGCCTGGATGCTCAAACAAGCCACCTGTGACCACACCCACCTGTCAATCAAAGCGTCCACGCTCTTAATCCTGCATAACTTTAAGCCTTAATATAATCTGAACAGGTGAGTTGTATATAAATTCACCCTCAGTACAGTTGTCATGAACGGGGAAATTAGCTATAGAGACCAAAACTGTTTTTTGTACCAGGCTGTAAACATGTTTATTTCTGCTGTGAAGTTGGACATTTGAACATGGGGACTTATGGAGACTGACTCACTTCTGGAGCCAGCCTCAAGTGGACGACTTGAGGAACTGCAGTTTGTGGCTTGATGAGGATTCATCTGTAGTTAAATTTAAGTCAGACCTTGAATCAGGTGTCCCGTTTAATACAGAAGTAACAGTTTGAGTGACATGTCACGGAGCCAATCAGGAAGCTCTAATAGAAATTAAGACCAACCAATGAGCAATCAGCAGAGTCCAGTCTAACAGTGAATACAGCAACAGAACCTCTGAACCAGCAGTGTCCAGTCTAACAGTGAATACAGCAACAGAACCTCTGAACCAGCAGTGTCCAGTCTAACAGTGAATACAGCAACAGAACCTCTGAACCAGCAGTGTCCAGTCTAACAGTGAATACAGCAACAGAACCTCTGAACCAGCAGTGTCCAGTCTAACAGTGAATACAGCAACAGAACCTCTGAACCAGCAGTGTCCAGTCTAACAGTGAATACAGCAGCCTACCGAGGTGGTTTTCTTGCCGGGTTTGGCTCCTGGCATCCCGGGCTGAGTCAGTTCAGTTAGCTACAATCAGAGTGAAAAGCAGCAAATATAGTGTGTATAAAATCTGATCCAGTTTCACCAAAAATCACTGAATAAAGTTATAAAGTTATGCTTTTGTACAGTAATCAGTGAGGCGTTAATTCCTGTCTGCGTCAACCTGAACGCCTGCTGTGGTTTGTTTTTCAGTTTATTCTCTTCACATTAACAGTTATTAATCTCTATTTTCTCACCATCTGTAACATCCAGTGTCCACCCGTAAAATAATTGTTCCAAAATAGACCTCCGGTATTTCCTGTTGCCCCCTGAACTCTCAGTAACCACCCCGGCCTCTTTGGAGGAACTAAAACTGCCTCCTCAGTGTCAGGAACGAGTGTGAACAGCAGGGCTGCAATAACAGAGTCACAGAGACAGTGTAGTTTTTCCACCTGGTTACAGATATTTTACTATATTTAATACTCTGGGCACATGAATGGACAGCTGAGACGTGGACTATGCTGCAGGAGTTGAAAGTTTCTGTTGACATTTTTGATCATTTTCTTGGAGGTGGAGCTGCTGCACTGAAGGTTGAAGCTCTTCTTATTAAAGCCTCCGGGGTGGGTAGGACCAGGAAACGCCTCATAGTTCAAACTGCAAACAGCAACGACAACATGAATGTTTGAAAATGATTTCAAATAACCCAAAAAATGATGTCATGTCTGAAAACTGTCCACAGACTTTAACCAACTGAAGGAGGCAAAGCGTCTCACTTCAGGCATCACATCACATAAAAGTCTGATTTATTTTATGTGCAGCTTTAAAGGAGCAATGTGGAGATTTAGTGGCATCTAGTGGTTACTGGCTGCAACCCCCTCGCCTCACCCTCTCCTTCCTAGCCAAAAAGAGAAACTACAGTGGCTGCACATAAAACAGGAAGTAGAGTCCTGTTAACGTCCTTATTTTTACATGTCCTGTAAAAACAGTCAGGTACGGAGGGACCAGATATGTTCCAGATACTGATTGGCGTTTAGTGTGCCGCATTGTAGCTAGCGCTATGAGCTAGCGTCAGCGTCTACCTGCCAGTGACCGAACAGAACCTCTGAACCAGCAGTGAGCAGTATTATAACAGGGAATGCAGCAGCCTACCGAGGTGGTTTTCTTGCCGGGTTTGGGCTGAGTCAGTTTAGTTAGCTACACGGCTGACCGAGCTAACCACAGTTAGTGCTTCACTACTTAGCAATCTTTACATCATAAAGTCTGTAAATTACCTCGGTTTATCAGGAAATAAACTCTAAAATACCATGAAGAATACCTGAAAATACTGAAAACATGACTTTATGTCATCGTTGGTCCAGATACTGGAGGACAGAGGACAGATGGACATCAAGTTTGACTTCTTGGAGACTTTAAAGGACTCTTTGTTGAGTTTTAAAAACATTTAACGGCCCAGAAACTGTTTAAAACACACCACCACACTCTTAAAGTCATGACCTCACGGCCTGTTTGAGCACAGACGACCACAGCTTCACTGTTGCTACGTAACACATCGGCAGCAACACTCGTCTGTCTGCGTCTCGGAGCACACCTGTCTGCCTGCCCCCTCGTAAAGCTCCTCAGCCATTGGATGAATCCATCTGCGCCGAGCGAATGGCTTGTTTCTCTTGGAGACGGAGTGATGTAAGCATTTCCTTTAATCAAAGCTGAGGCATGCCAGTGTTATTGCCCCCTCTCTGAAAACCTGAACTGACAAGGCAGGAGGTTGGAGAGAGGCTGAGCAGGCCCGGAGTTAAACAACTTTAGCTACTCGAGCTCGCAGCTCCAAAACCAGGAAACTTGGATTAGAAATTACAAACTGCAGACCGTGTGAGGAAATCTCACTGTTAGCGTCTGGATAGATGTATTAGGACAGACTTTGAAGGCAGGATCTTGGGAATATCAACGCTGCTCAGTTTGTGTTTTAATCCCAGAGCAGCTCATTTTGTGAGTTTGGAAAGCACTTGTTGCAACCGTCCAGGAGGTAATGTGTCATGCAGCTGCTGCTGCTGCTGCTGCAGAGCTCCCTTTATTCTCATCACCACATAATAAAAACGACATATTTCAAGTCTGCAGTTTCCATTATCACTTCTGGAGACGTGAAGTTCGGATTTATATTTTAGTTTATCTTCGAGTTAGATGAAAAATATGTTTGTCCGGAGGCGGCAGTGATTTGTGTGTTGGTTAACAATCGGCTCATTCTTTTCAGATGTGGGAAGGAACCCGTTCACTCCGACCTGACAGGCCTAAATTTAGCTGCATACAACAAATGCCAGTTACAGATAAGACGTGTTCACAGTTTCCCAGCATGAGAGCCACTTTAAAAAACACAAGGCCGAACCCTGCGATGGACATCCGTGATAACGTGTCGATTCTTTTGGTATGTTGAACCAAAAATAACTTGATTTTGATCAGATGTGTCACATAGATACAGCACTTAAAGGTCCAGTGTGTCGGATTTAGTGGCAACTAGCGGTGACGTTGCAGATTGCAACCAAATGAATACTCTCCCTCGCTTCAACCTCTCCTTACAAGCATGTAGGAAAAGCTGCAAAACTCACATAAAAAGCAGGAGGTCATATCTACATCAGTGTTTGGTTTGTCTGTTCTGGGCTACTGTAGAAAAATGGTGTTTCAACATGGCGGACTCCATGGAAGAGGACCTGCTCTCGAGCTCATTTTAATACAACAAATACACAATGATTCTTATTTTCAGGTGATTATACACTAATGAAAACACACTAATGAATATTTTATTCCATCCCTGCCAATAAATACTCCTAAATCGAGTCAAAGTGCTGAGGTTGATGGGAATGGTTTAACATCGTGAGGCAGGTGGGTCGGTTGAAGTCTGGAAGGTTTCCACTCTTCTGCTGACCAACTTCAGTTTGACTACGTTATTGTTGATCTGATGGGTTAAAGTTCACCCATGACAGACGTGAAGGACAGATGTTTCATCCAATCACCTGCCAAGTACAGTCAAGTTAGCAAATGTTATTGGTCACCTGCCAGTGACCGAACACAACTTCGACTGACCGACAAACAGCGCAATCTGAAGATGTCCCAGATAGCAGACCAACATTGAATCAATGCTGCTCAACATTGATTTTTCATCAGTGCACCCTGAAATAATAAAAGTTATTTCAATGATGAAAAATAGATCAAGACAGACAAGACATCCATGTTTTTCAACTTAAAATCAATCGCTGTTTTATCATTGAACCAACATTGAAATAACATTAATTAAACCAATCCCCAGATAGCAGCAACACATCAACACTGAATCAATGTTTCTCTTCTCTACATTGAAAAAGCAAAGATTTATCAGCGTTGATTAAATGTTATCTAGCCTAAAATATTCAACCTCAACAAAAACGATGATTCTGATGGAATTTCAACATTGAATCAATGTTGCCATGATGTCTTATTTTATTAAAAACACCTTCAAGATGAGCTGCAATCACATCTGTCGGTTTATTTTCAAAATAAAAGTAGAAAAAATCTTTGATAGAAGAAGTGGCTATAAAAGAAAAAACTTTTCCCGAAAATCCCCCCAAAAAACCTCCATCAGTGCTACTGCAGCGAGCCGAGCTGTAACACGTTGGAGGAGGTATCATTGTTAAATGGACATTGGGAAACAGTATTCCCCACTGAGAGAGCGCCTGGCTTTAATTATCACACATTTCCACACATTAGCCCATCTGAGATACAGGCACTGGATTATACAAACAGCTGATTTAAATCTCCACGTATGATTTATGGTGACTGATATTTCCTATGATTTATGACGGTGTAAAAGTGTGTTGGCTCGACAGGAAATGAAACATAATTGGGAAATTGACTTCACGGTATGCTTTCTTGTATGTTTTTTCCTCCTATCACGGAATGGGATTGTTTAAGGAGAAACACAATGGCTGGAAGTGAAAGCGCTTGATGGGTTTAATATGACTGCTCATGGAGGAAAAACCTCAAATCTTCACTCAACATTTACAGACTTCTTTTTGTAAAGACAGTCTCCTAAATTTATTAAAAAGGTCACTTTTTGACCTGCTATCTCTTATATCAAGTAATAAATAACAAAACTTTGACTTCCAACTTAAATCCAACCCTATTCACGCCCCTACAGGTGCGCTTCGGTGAGGTTAACAGAGGTCATGGTTGGGTTTCCTACTTATAAGACTAGTTTAACATTTTGGGAAGTACTTCCTTGCCTGCTTGCCAAGAGTTAGACAAGATGATCAGTACAACTGTATGAAACCACAATCAGGGGTTAGCTTAGCTTAGCATAAAGACTGGAATAAGGGGGGAACAGCTAACCTGGCTCTGTCTAAAGGTGTTTCTCGGTAATGGTTGCCTCTCAACCTCAAAGTGATGGCAACACCCCCAGGAAGTCAGCTCTAATGGTTGAGTTCAAGTCTGACACGAACTCCCATAAAACTACAGTCATTTATTATTATTTAGTTAGGCTAGCTGTTTTACCCCTTTTCTAGTCTTTGTGCAAGACATAGCAGCCAGCTAATATTACTGACTAGTCCAACAGCAGTCAGCCCAGCTCGGCGTCTGTCTTTCAGCCTTTTATTTCACCAAGCTCTCACCAACCACTAAAAGTCAGTCCCAGATTTACTCTTGTCCGGCGGCTTCTTGCTCGCTCACTCTCTCCTTTTCTCTTCTTAGCCAGCTCCTGTTCTGGCACGACACAGAACCCGGAGCCCAAAGTTACATAGTGTGAGAACAGACGTACGAATGGCAGAGACACCATTCACCTGATCACAGGTCAGTGTAGATCAACAGTGTTTAAACTCTGGGTTGAAACAATGTTTGGATACTTCTTGTGGACAGTTAATGTTAATTAATGCTGTTACGGGAAGATGAACGGGAAGCAAACAATGGCCTCCTGCGTTAAAGATCATAAAAGAACGTTTCGTTGACGTTTCGTTGACCCGTCGTTCCACCTTGACCTCCTTCTTCCACAGACTTTGCGGCCGCTTGTTTTTTGGGACATTCGTTGTTCTTCTGAGGAGGACAGTCTTCTTCTTCCATCAGCAGGTATTTTGCCAACAACAACAACTGATCTCAGAACAAGTAAACCAGCTAATTAGAGCAGCGATCCAATAAGAACATGAGTTCAACAGCAGTGCTTTGTCATTTGGCTCAGCTAACGCTAACGTCGTACCTGGAGGTCATTCCTTGCATGAACGCTTTTAGAGGCTATGCATGATGGACCGTGCATTTCTTCTCAAAGCGGACATTATGGAACCGGACTCTCCATATTATTCCACAATGCAGCTCTTTTGGCCTCGTGCCACGGCCGTCCCCACTCGGCCTTTGGCCCAACGGAGCCCATAATCAGATTACGTTGTAGTGAACTCTGCGGTTCGCCTTCTCAAGCCCAGAAATCTGTAGTAAAGCAGAAACATGGATTGTTTACGGGTTTCGGGTTTCCTTGTCGCTGTTTGTGGCCGGGAATTGTGGCAAAGTGTCAGGCCGAATCCAAGTGAACAGGATCAAGAACCCGGTTGAAGAGGGCTATTGTGTTTCCCCGCTTGGATGTAATCAGAAACATATGCCCTCCATCTCTGACGCTGAAAAGGGAGGCTTGTTTAACAGGGCTTAACTTCATTGAATACAACTTTAATGGTCGCCCCTATTACAAGATTTAACAATGATGTTTTGGGAAGGCTTGCAAAAGCATTCGTGTGTGTGTGTGTGTGTATTCGTCCCATGAGAGGACTGTACACACCCGGAAGGCTTGTGTTCCCACTGCGAGCTCCAGACCTGAACAACTTTGTCCAAGGTTAGTGTTCCACATCTCCGTCACACCTCCTACAATTTTACGCAGCGCCGCATTTTGATAATCACGTATTTTCTCCTGTAATCTGATTATTAGTCAGTTTGACTCACAAAATAATTGATTGTTAACTGTGAGACGACGTCCTGAGTGTCTCATGTCCACTTTGGTTCACACTTTGCATCGTTGGAGTCTGTCAGCGGTGAGACGATCTGTCCATGTGGTTCACTCAAGAAATCTGAAATAACTTTTTAATTTCTACCTGAGCAGATTAAATCCACATTACCTGGACGTAGTCTCCGTGACGTCCCCACAGACTGTCTAAAACCTGGACGTAGTCTCCGTGACGTCCCCACAGACTGTCTAAAACCTGGACGTAGTCTCCGTGACGTCCCCACAGACTGTCTAAAACCTGGACGTAGTCTCTGTGACGTCCCCACAGACTGTCTAAAACCTGGACGTAGTCTCCGTGACGTCCCCACAGACTGTCTAAAACCTGGATGTAGTCTCTGTGATGTCCCCGCAGACTGAGCTTGTTAACCAATCACAAAACTTCATTCAGAGTCACACGCCTTCATTATTATTGTTAAACATTGGGCCAATTAAAAATGTGACATCATGGCAACAATTAGAGAAACACGTTTTTTGATCCATTTACGTTTTGATTTTTTTCTTTGTAGATTTATTGCTTTTAGCTGATAGTCAAACACTTTGTAACTTTGAGATGTTATATAAAGAAAGTTTGTTTAATTATTTTAAAGTTTTATTGAATGAAATTAACCAAAAAAATATACATATATTTTGTATTCTCAGTTCTGTCAGAATAACATAATAACATAATTCAGCTTCTTCTCGATTCCTCCATCTAATATCAAATAAAATCATTTATTGGATTTATAAGCCAATCAAGACCTGACCTGAAGATGCTGTTTGTGTTTATCATGATATAAATAACAAGACTCTGCCACTCCCAATTAAAACCGCTCTACATGGAGGCGCTAACGATGTTTGAGTCCATGAAATGTCTTCAGTTTGTTTCTCTGCCTTTAAATCTGATTAAACTCAGCAGATGAACAGGTGATTAGCACTTTAATGATCTGATTATTACGTTGATCTCATCATTCGTGTCCGTCTAGCCGTGCGACCTCTGGCTCCATCTTTCTGCCCTCGCTGTGTTTTTCACCACATCTCCTTCCAAACCTCTTTCCTCGGCCTTTTTATTGCTATCAGATCTGGCTTTGGCGGCGCTGACCGGTGTTTAACTTTTTAGTAAATGCGGTCGTGGTTTTCCTTGACAGATGTTAGGGAGGAATTTTATCATGTGGCCTCGCCAATAGCCGCTCGCAGAGAAAACAGAGCGGTTTTCTCTGGCACGCCGTCCACGACACCTACGATCACAGCTGTGTATGTCTTTCCCAGCATGCATGTGGGTGTGTACGCGTACGTGGGTTTTATTTGCATATTATCTGTGAACTTTAAATGTATGTGTGTGTGTGTTTGATTTCACAGCACACACACACACACACACACACACACACCAGGTTACAGACTGAATGTACAGCTCAGGAGGGGGGGATTTTTCTTCAGAGTTCAACATCTCCGAGCTTTGGCAGAAGAGCAGCTGCATACGTTTTCAGTCCAGTTTTAACCTCCAACTTTTTATCATGAGTTAGTGCTGCTTGCTTCGCCTTCCTCCTCCACCACCTCCTCCACCTCCTCCACCTCCTCCTTCAGGAATCGCTCAAAAAACCCCACAATTTTCTGTTCTGCTGTGAAAACATAGCTCTCTCTTTTCAGCGCAAACCTCGGCCTGGAAAGCATTTGATTGAGGCATACATGTTTCGTGTTAAGATACAGTAGGTCTATTCATTTCTGCTCACTTGTTGAGTGTAAGAGCAGAAGCGCACCAACAGTTTGAGGAAGAGACCTCGTGTTTCCATGACAGTGTCGGCAGCTGCATCTCGAGCCGGTTGCCTCATGTTTCTGGTTTGAGACGTCCATTTAGCCTCCTCACATTTCTGTCTCCGCTCTTTTATCTTTTTTATTCAAACTTTAGCAACGTTTCAGGCAGATGAACGCGAGTTTGAGCCATAAGTCAACACCACGTTTCACACGATCGATCACAGGTCCTGGACCTGTTTGATATTATGTGTAAGGACATCGTGATGGAAGTGTGTGTGATAAAGTTCATCTGTGGCCACAAGGTGGCACCGTCAAGGTCGTGTGACGTGATGTGTCACACACCACCAACTATTTCACTGATTTTGGTGAAACTGGATCATATTTTATGGAGAAAATGTTTTCTGGTTTTCCCTCTGATGTCCTCCGGCTGCTCCGCCTCAACTCTCTGTGATTTACAGAGTTTATGATGGACAGTGAAGTAAAATGCTGACAACTGTAGCTGCTGTTAGCTCATGTTAGCTCAGTTTGTTAGCTGCTGTTAGCTAATGTCAGCTCAGTCTGTTAGCTGCTGTTAGCTCAGTTTGTTAGCTGCTGTTAGTTAATGTCAGCTCAGTCTGTTAGCTGCTGTTAGCTAATGTCAGCTCAGTCTGTTAGCTGCTGTTAGCTAATGTTAGCTCAGTTTGTTAGCTGGGCTGCCTGGACTGTGAGTTCAGAGCACTGGGGGAGTGTTAGTGTTTGTACCACAGGCCTTTTTAGAAGAGGAGGTTTACAGGCCCGGAGTGGGGAAAGGAGCCAGTGTTGTGCCAGAACTGGAGCTGGGAGTCTGTGTGAATTAGCTGACGTTATCCACCCAAAACAGAATGTTGTAATGTTAGCTTTAGGTTTGGACTCTGTGTTGTAGTCAGTCATTAGTTGACGTTAACAGACTCCATTTCTGCTAACGTTAACTATAGTGTTACCCACTGTCTGTTAGCAAAGGAGATTTGGACTGGAGCAATATAACCGGGCTCAGCAGCCTCTATGGACATAATGGCAGAGGAGGAGAGAGTGAAGAGGACGTTGACGGAGAAAGCTAAGAAGAGAAAAGGAGAGAGTGAGCGAGCAAGAAGCCGCCGGACAAGAGTAAATCTGGGACTGACTTTTAGTGGTTGGTGAGAGCTTGGTGAAATAAAAGGCTGAAAGACTTTTTAATCAAAATTAAATGAACTTTTATTAACGATTAATTTTACATTTTATTTCACTAACAGTTTCTTTTCACAACACTGCTTTTAAAGTTTTATGAGCCAAACTGAAATATAAACTATCACAGAGATAGGACGACTTTTCATGGCCACACACAGAGCTCCATAGATACTGAAAACACACACACACACACACACACACACACACACACACAATCAGCTGGGACGCCTCACTCTGTGAACCATTATCATTACCAGGTGTTGAAAAGAAGACATATCATTTATCCGTCACCACAGCTCCCCTCGTTCGTACCTCCAGCTGCCAGAAGTTCCTTTTTTTGCTCCTCTTGAATAAAAAAGATGTAAAACATTTTGACCACCTGTGCTCGTTGGCTCGCCGCCGCCGCGCTAACTCGTTTTTCACTTTCAGATAAAAAGATGAATATTAGTTCACGTCATGGGCGGAGAGCAACGTTACGCTACCGCCCTGCAAAGACGTTAGCATGCTTTGAGTCAAAGGTCGAAGTTTGAACGTCAGGAGACGTGTAACTGTAAGTGCTGTTATATATACATATATATATGTATATATATATATATATATATATATGTATATGTATATATACATATACACACACAGTACATATATTCAGTATATTATGTGTTAAAGTGATTATTTACACATCAAGACTCTCCTGAAGCAAACTAACTCAAACTTTAGTCTGAGTGTCAGACGTGAGAACGTGTTGTGAGGCTGAAGGTTGGAGGATGGGCACACACACTGGTGCATGACCAGGTTGGACCGAGTCTTTTGGTGAAGGTGTGTGTTGGAGCTGGACGAGGCAGGTGAGCGACAAACCGGATTATCAAAGACTGAACAAGAAGAACAGAGCGAACAGAGTTGGCCGTATGTGGTCAACGTGAAAAAGATCTGGCAGCGTCTGAGAGGCTGCACCGGTCTTATATTCAGTGAGGGGGCTGATTGGATGATGAGCTGCAGGTGATGAGCTGCAGAGCAGGTGAGAGAGGCCACGCCCACCAACACAGACAACAGAGAGACACAGGAACAGGAAACACGTGGCGGGAGAAGGCGATCATGGCACTGTTCAACCCATTTCAGTTTACAGGGGCGGGGACTGGAGCCAGTGTCGTGCCAGAACCGGAGCTCGGCGATACATACATTAGCATCATGGATCGTGCTAGCTGCTGAACTCATTTGGTAAGCTATACATAACACATCCACTCACAGTGTTTTACAGAGTATCCTGTAGCGTCTGTATGAGGCACACAGGGGCGCAACAAAGCGACTGAAATCTTAGATGAGCCACCTCAAGGACGAAGATGAGGAAGGATGAACTTTGTGCTTGTAGCAGCTCTTTTCAGTCGTATAGTTTCACGTTATATATAAATAAATACTTCACACACACACACACACACACACACAGTTTCTTTAGTGTTAAACTTTCCAAAGTCGACCCGTGAATCAGTCGTCAGGCTGTAAAATTCAAATCGGAAACACAGAAACAAAACAGACGTTTATTTATATGAAAATGTTGCAGATAATCACGTCTGTGGCGTGTTACGGTCGACTGCTCTATTTATCTCACACACACACACACACACACACACACACACACACACACACAGGGCAGAGAGGAAACACGGGTGGTATGAATTCTTTAACAGTCTCCAGTCGCAGCATTTGGCCGACGCTCGTCTCCATCAAGGCATTCCAGGAGAGACAGATAATTTGTCTGTTTCCTCCTATTTACATCCTGAAGAACCACGCCACGCTGTGTGTGTGTGTGTGTGTGTGTCTGAGTGTGTGTGTGTGTGTGTGTGTGTGTGAGTGAAAGTAATGTGTGTAATAAGGTGTGTATTTGTGTTGGAGAATCTGAAAGTGTGAGCGTCACATGTGCAGGTATGTGAGGGCATATTCACATCTTTTAGGTGTGTGTGTGTGTGTGTGTGTGTGTGTGTGTGTACGTGTGTACGTGTGCGTGAGCTACAGCAGGTAACACAGTGCTCGCTTTGTCACCGCCAGACACATTAGTGGACATGTTTCAGACTTTGTTATAAATATGTGATCTCCATCTGCAACAGGGTGTGTGTGTGTGTGTGTGTGTGTGTGTGAACAACAACTTTGCATATCTTGCATGAGTTCACATTTGTGCTTGTCTCGTGTGTTTTCATGCATGTATCTAAGTTTACGCACATGCTAAGATATGTTTCTGTGTGTGTGTGTGTGTGTGTGCGTCTCATTGTCTGGCTTGTGTAAGTGTGTCCATGCGTGTGGGAGAGAGGGCTATTTAAGCAGCATTACTTTGCTCGTGAGCTGCCAAGTACCTGTCGCCTCGACTTCGCCTTCCCTCTTTGTCTTCTCTTTCTCAATGTGGCCAGCACCTGCAGAAACAGTGCACACACACACACACGCACACACACACTTACATACACACATTTAAATACACACACACACACACACACACACACACTTACATACACACATTTAAATACACACACACACACACACACACTTACATACACACATTTAAATACACACACACACACACACACACACACACACACACACTCTCAAGTGTCGTCTACACCGGATACGATGCGCCCACATTTTAACAGACTTACTGTCTCGCTCTCTTTTCACACCTTCACTTCTCTCTTCTTAGCTTCCTCCGTCAGCGTCCTCTTCGCTCTCTTCTCCTCTGCCATTATGTGCATAGAAGCTGCTGAGCCTTTGCCAACCGACAGTGTGCAACATGAGCTAACGTTAGCTCAGAAATTAAGTCCGCTAATGTCAACAAACGACCAACGTCCACTACAACACAGTCCGAAGTCCAAAGCTTGATGCCTGCTAACGTTATCACTAGTAAAACACTATGAGTGGATGTGCTATTTATAGCTTGTACCGGCTAACAAATTGAGCTAACAGCAGCTAACAAACTGAGCTAACAGCAGCTAACAAACTGAGCTAACGTTACCTAACAGCATTTAACAAACTGAGCTAACAGCAGCTAACAAACTGAGCTAACATTACCTAACAGCATTTAACAAACTGAGCTAACATTAGCTAACATTAGCTAACAGCAGCTACAGTTGGTAGCAGTTCACTGTCCATCAGGAAACTCTGCTGCAAAGCTGTTAAATTACGAGGTTAAAATGTAGCGGTCGAGCTAAACATGCATGTTTCACTTTAAGTTTCCACCTTTTAACCTTCTAACAAACACTGTGTCCTCTCGCGTCTCCGTCGCGTCCTGACTGTTGACATGCAGTTTGTTCAAATGACTTGTTAAACTTCAGGATGCTTGTTCGTCTCTTTCTGTCAGGCATCCCATGAATGTGGCGCTGTACGGCAGCCAACTTGGACGCCCTCGCTGTTGGACCTTCCTCGCCAGCACAACGCACAATTAGATACACAAACACAGACTACACACACCCACACACGCCTCTCTCCCACTCTTAACCTCTTCATAAACACCGTTAAAGCATGTGGAGCTGGCGAGCTACAATAAACGCTATAAAACCACATACACGGCAAAATAAATATCACCACAGGGTGGCCTGCAAATGTTATGAGAAGCTGGTTTCACACTGACAACGGCAGGAGAGGGAAGGATGGTGTGCAACAGGAATACAGTGAGCTGTATTGATCACCGTCACTAATCAATACACGACCAATAATCAAACTAACACGCGGCATTGATATGATCCAGCAACTGTTAGTGCTGTTAGTTTAGTGTTAGATCATAGGATGAGACGAACCGTTACAAAGCAGCTGGCCTGTGCTAACATTAGCTCCCGTTAGCTCTGTTAACTAGCTCCTGTTATCTCCAGTTAGCCTGATGAACACCGGATCTGCTGCTTCTTTTTACATTAACAGTAATGTTAGCTCCTGTTAGCTCCCATTAGCTAACTCCCGGTAGCTCCTCTTAGCTAGCTCATGTTAACTTGCATTAGCGCCTGTTAGCTCTAGCTCTCCTAGCTAGATCCTGTTAGCTTGGTCATGTTAGCTTCCATTAGCTAGCTCCTGTTAACAAGCGTTATTTTATTGTTGGACAAGCGTTATTTTAGTGTTGGACGAGCGTTATTTTAGTGTTGGACGAGCGTTATTTTAGTGTTGGACGAGCGTTATTTTAGTGTTAGACAAGCTGTGTTAATTCACCATCTGTCGTGTGTATTTCCAGCCGTTACCATGGTAACTACCCGGTTTCCTGCTTCCTGTTGAAGAGACCTTCTGATGATGTTAAACATGTTAGCTGACATGTCTTCCGTCATACGTGATGCAGAGCAGCTGGCTCGCGGTGAGTTCAGACTGAATCTCTAATCATGTGAAAGCAGCTTGAAGCCCTGAAGCCAAACGTGTCCCGCGTATCCGCGTTGACGGCTGACCGGTGCAGGCCTCTCCACACCTTCTTATTCTGGCAGGTCGGACGAGAAACTGTGGAAGATTAAACCAGAGCGACGTTTTGTCGACACGTGAAGCCGGTCACGATCTCTGACTTTATACATCGATAACTTTCTCTGTAGTGTCCATGAGCCGTGGGCCAACACGTTGATGTTAACCACGATACTATGGCCGTGATGCTGTCTTGGTCCGTTCTCCACGCAACTTCAAACCCATCAGGAGCGTTTTGTCCTGGTGTTTTATTTTGAAAATCAAACAGATTTTCTATCTGTCTGACTTCCTGTCAGCTCGAGCTGCTCGCAGCGTCTTCTTGAACGAGCCGCGACGCTTCTGCTGAGTTTGACTGGAACAGCTACGATTAGCTACGATTAGCTACGATTAGCTACGATTAGCTATGATTAGCTCCGGCGCGCAGAAACCGTCGCATCCGTGCCCGTGCCCAGCTTTAGCGTGTTAGCAGACTCTCAGTAGCTTTACACAATAAAAGAAAACACAAACTAAGAAAAACAAATATAAATTAATAAATAAAATAATAGCAGAAATAATAAAAAATAGTGTAAACCAAAAATTGTCAGCTGTGGTTGCCATAATTTTACAGTAATAATACAGTGATTAGTTGTTGATTAGCATTAGCATTTTATGTTTTTTACCAGATAACTGACATAAAAATATCGAATGAATGCTGAATAAAATAAAGAGTTTACCACGAAATATGGCGGTGTTTTTCTGTACACTGTAAAAAAACACACAACTAAACTGTTGTTTTTACAGTAAACTATCAGCTGTCATTGACAAAATTTTACTGTAAAAAATTCAGTATAACTTTCTCTCATATTCCAGTGAGAGGATGTTCACACTGTTGGTTTTACCGTATAAATAAGCTAAGCTAAGCTAAGCTAAGCTAAAGCCTGGCTGTGGCTCATGTTTAGCTCTCAGACATGACGGTGCTTTAAATAGACGAGTGGGCGGACAGAACAAAGTGACACGCAGCAGAGTGTTAGACGGCTGACGTACACGACACGCACCATAACCTGCTGAGTCACCGGGAGCCTCCTCGCCCCGTCTTATTTAAAGGTGGACATCACACCTATAATTTCACCCCTGCTGTAGATTCAGGCCCCTCACACCATCTGGAGTGTGGGCCGCGGTGTTACGGTGCTGCACGTCACCGCAGTTTATTTCAGGCTTCTTCCTGGTTTGAGCGAGCAGTGAGGTGTGCAGGCAGATCAAAAGGCCGTGTCCACAATCCGGACGGTTCTAAATACAGCCAGGACGAGCCTGCACAGTGAGACACGAAGACACGAAGACACGAAGACAAGAAGACACGAAGACACGAAGACAAGAAGACACGAAGACAAGAAGACAAGAAGACAAGAAGACACGAAGACACGAAGACAAGAAGAAGACACGAAGACAAGAAGACACGAAGACACGAAGACAAGAAGACAAGAAGACACGAAGACACAAAGACACAAAGACACGAAGACACGAAGACAAGAAGACAAGAAGACACGAAGACAAGAAGAAGACACGAAGACAAGAAGACACGAAGACACGAAGACACGAAGACAAGAAGAAGACACGAAGACAAGAAGACACGAAGACAAGAAGAAGACACGAAGACAAGAAGACACGAAGACAAGAAGACACGAAGGCACAAAGACACGAAGACACGAAGACACGAAGACAAGAAGACAAGAAGACACGAAGACACGAAGACAAGAAGAAGACACGAAGACAAGAAGACACGAAGACACGAAGACACGAAGACAAGAAGAAGACACGAAGACACGAAGACAAGAAGACACGAAGACAAGAAGACACGAAGACAAGAAGACACGAAGACAAGAAGACAAGAAGACACGAAGACAAGAAGACAAGAAGACACGAAGACAAGAAGACACGAAGACACGAAGACAAGAAGACACAAAGACACAAAGACACAAAGACACGAAGACAAGAAGACACGACATGACGTCCCCGCAGACTGTCTAAAACCTGGACGTAGTCTCCGTGACGTCCCCGCAGACTGTCTAAAACCTGGACGTAGTCTCCGTGACGATTAGTTTGGAGCCAGTCGTCCAAAGATCCACCTCTAAAGTTCTTCCATGTGAAGCAGAGAAACTGTCCTCAGACAGACAGACTTCCTCTGGATGGCACTTTTTTGTTGTTGCGTAACATAAAACAGTGATTAAGAAATGAAACGCAGCGCTCTGGTTACATCCACCCACATACACTCTTCGTTAGCCGACCTTTAACCTCATTAAAGGGTTCCATCTCTGGTTTGTGTAACTGAACCGCAGCTCTTTTGCCTCTGTCAGCTGAAATGTGACCATTTCCTGATAATATAATTTCATAATAATGTTTTCCAGCTTGATTTTCCACCATATTGTGTGCATCTTCTTTACTCAAAGCTACATTTTTATAACCCTCAAAGAAAACAGAGAGCTGCAGCTTAAAGCCCTCTGGTGACAACGCCAAGAGATCCACCAACATCCAGCAGAGAGTCACTGAAATCATGTTATTATTCAACTACTGTATGAGAGACAAAGACCAGTCAGTCTCCATAAGTCCCCATGTTCAAATGTCCAACTTCACAGCAGAAATAAACATGTTTACAGCCTGGTACAAAAAACAGTTTTGGTCTCTATAGCTAATTTCCCCGTTCATGCACTGTACTGGGGTGAATTTATATACAACTCACCTGTTCAGATTATATTAAGGCTTAAAGTTATGCAGGATTAAGAGCGTGGACGCTTTGATTGACAGGTGGGCGTCGTTACAGGTGGTTTGTTTGAGCAACCAGGCTTCATTCAGCCCGCCTCAGATCCATCGATGATCCACGTCTTTGCCGATATTTAGATTAGCGACAGTCTGCGGGCGTCACGAGACTACGTCCAGGTTTTAGACAGTCTGTGGGGACGTCCGAGACTACGTCCGGTTTTGACAGTCTGCGGGGTCGCACGGAGACTACGTCCAGGTTTTGACAGTCTGTGGGGACGTCCGAGACTCGTCCAGGTTTTAGACAGTCTGCGGGGACGTCCGAGACTACGTCCGGTTTTAGACAGTCTGCGGGGTCGTCACGGAGACTACGTCCAGGTTTTAGACAGTCTGTGTCTGATGCTGCTGTCTGCTGGGCCTGAAGATCACGACCATGCAGCTGCAGCTCATGCAGGGTTCTGTTGGACCTGCTGTGATCAGCTTCATACTGTAACTTCAGCTCGGTCTGGTCCAGGATCAGTCGTCTGTTGATGGAGTGAGCTTTGTCGGGCTGTGAACACAACAACAGATCCAGGTTGTAAAGCAGTAAGTGAGAGCACGTGTAACGTTCAAAGCACATATTTAACTTTTAAACTGAACTCATTACTTTGCTTTAAAGCTGGCCGCGATGTTTGAACAGTGCGACCCTGTGTTAGAGGAGAGGGGGTAACAAAGAGGGCAGGAGGCATAAAGCCAGCTTTGTTTGAGGAGCAGCAGCCGGCTTCAGATGAACAGATTAACACACTTTAACAGTCGACTGTGATGGTGGCCTTCATCACAGTCGACAAGAAGTTCAGGGTGAGTTGAGGTAGTTCATGTTGGAGATTTGTTTGTGATATGGAGCTTCATCAAACATCGAACATACTGCAGACAGGACGACGTTAAAGCAGCAGTCAGTCCTGTGACAGGTTTATGATGTCCAGTTGTTGGTAGTGTTGGAGAGGAAGTCCTCTCTGAAGAGCTGGAGGTCTTCAGGAGGTGTGAAGCTCCTGATCTGGTAGGACGTTCCACCGACGGGGAACAACAGACTTCCTGTAGGCAGCGAGCAGGTGAACTCTGCAGGAAGTCCAAACGCTGTCGAGCTTTCTTTGTGATGCGTTCAGGGTCCATGTGAGGTTCTCCCTGAGGTGGACAGCCTCACGCTGACCTCTGTCACACATTCACACACTGATGTCGAGGCCTTCAGGAGCTGTTTGGGGTTCAGCATGCAGACTGGAGGAGCCGGGATCGAAGTGTGGACGACCTCCTGGGCTGGTAAAGGAGCTGGAGGACTGAGTGTGTGTGTGTGTGTGTGTGTGTGACGTTTAGTTATTGTATTAAACTGTGTGTCAGGAAACGTGTCAGACCAGATCAGACTAAGACTGAGCTGAGACTCATGATGACAGCGAGACCTGCTGCAGATATATATTTATATATTCAAAGCTGTGACTGATATCAAATGTGTGTATGAGTTTGTTTTAACTGCACATGCACTCATATTAATATTATTCCTGTGTGTGTGTGTGTGTGTGTGTGTGTGTGTGTGTGTGTGTGCACCAGTGTGTGAAGGCCAACTACAACAAGGGAAGCAGTGAATGTTGTCAGAAAATGTAAATGCAGCCTTGGGAGTGACTTTCTTTACTAAAAATCATTACAGGAGCTGAGTGTGTGTGTGTGTGTGTGTGTGTGTGTGTGTGTGTGTGTGTGTGTGTGTGTTTACTCGTATAATTTCTCTCCTTTCCTCTCGGTGTTTTTCGAACCCTTTGAGGTCATAAATCAAATAATCTGGCTGTAAATAACAGACGAGTTTATCTTGGTTCGCTCGCGGCTCGTCGTGGATTTACGCTCACACAAAGTCATTCATAACCACCAGGAAGCTTTTTTTCTTCTTCTATGGTTTTTAAAAGCTTTTCCCACAATCCACCATGTTTCCTGGTGTTTCTTTAAGCCAGGGTTCATTCAGTTTACACATCATTCACTCAGAGCTGAGTCACCGGAGCTGGGTTTGTTCTGCGGTGGACGTCGTCGCAGAGTCGGTTGTTTCCTTTGTCGAGGACGTTCATCAATATTTCGTTGACTGACTTGAACTGTGAAGCTCGGGGGGCCACATTTAATGCAGGAAGTGACATCATTGTGTACACGGACTGCTATATGTTGAATATATAACATAACTCTGTATTTACCCAGCGGGCTCGGGTTTCACGCGAAAGGGCCACGTGCAATAAAAAAAGTAACAAAACATTACCTGTGTTCTGTTCACGTCCCAATATGAGCGGCGCCGGGTTCAACCGACAGCCGACACCGCCGCAAACGCTCCCACAGGAAGTGGTTCTGTTTCTTTCTCTTCTTGCTGAAACACAGGAAGTTCTGGTGTTGGTACCACAGTGGTCTCAGGTTCAATACAGCTCCCCGGTGACGTATTATCGATGTTTAAACCATTAAAATCACATGAATGAAATATTAAAGCAGAGTCATGCAGAAGTGTTACACAGAAACACAAATATATCACGTTACAGTCAAATTACTGACTCCTCATCATCAAACTGTCCGTTAAGACTCTACAAAGCCAACGTAACCCTCCAGAATCTACAGAACTGAATCTGCAGTCCGGATTTTTGTGTTGCTGTCATCGATAACCAGAAGCAGAAATGTTCATCAGCACGTTGATATCTATGATTTTATTTTGGCGGGTCCCAGGAAGCTGTCAGATTGTATCATGAGGGAAATCCTGATCCAACTGTCTGCGTCACGGAGACTACGTCCAGGTTTTAGACAGTCTGTGGGGACATCACAGAGACTACGTCCAGGTTTTAGACAGTCTGTGGGGACATCACAAAGACTACGTCCAGGTTTTAGACAGTCTGTGGGGACATCACAGAGACTACGTCCAGGTTTTAGACAGTATGCGAGGACGTCACGGAGACTACGTCCAGGTTTTAGACAGTCTGCGGGGACGTCACGGAGACTACGTCCAGGTTTTAGACAGTATGCGAGGACGTCACGGAGACTACGTCCAGGTTTTAGACAGTCTGCGGGGACGTCACGGAGACTACGTCCAGGTTTTAGACAGTATGCGGGGACGTCACGGAGACTACGTCCAGGTTTTAGACAGTATGCGAGGACGTCACGGAGACTACGTCCAGGTTTTAGACAGTCTGCGGGGACGTCACGGAGACTACGTCCAGGTTTTAGACAGTCTGCGGGGACGTCACGGAGACTACATCCAGGTTTTAGACAGTCTGCGGGGACGTCACGGAGACTACGTCCAGGTTTTAGACAGTCTGCGGGGACGTCACGGAGACTACGTCCAGGTTTTAGACAGTCTGCGGGGACGTCACGGAGACTACGTCCAGGTTTTAGACAGTCTGCGGGGACGTCACAGAGACTACGTCCAGGTTTTAGACAGTCTGTGGGGGACGTCACGGAGACTACGTCCAGGTTTTAGACAGTCTGCGGGGACGTCACGGAGACTACGTCCAGGTTTTAGACAGTCTGTAGTTTAGCTGTTGCAGGTTTCGTGGATGTCTCTGCTCCGTCAGCTCCGTCAGCTCTTTGGATGGATTCATGTCGTCTTTCATCTGCTCTTAATCTCTCAGATGTTTCCCTCCATCCTCTCCTTCCTCTTTCACAGTTATCAGTCTCTCTTTTCTTTTTCCCTGTCCTCCTCTCTCGTCTCTGGACGGGGTGGACGGGGCCTCCTGGCGATCCCGCTGACATTTTGCTCGTCATTAAGAAAACAGTGTTCCTCTCTGCGAGGTGCTGCGCAAACACGGCCGCCGCCAAAGAAGAAAACATCTCTGGTCTCCAAAGCCAATTTCCTTCAGCAGAGTTTTCCTCGAACGTTCGCACTAAAGTCCCCTCGCCTCACCCCTGCACTCTGAGAGAAAGAAAGAGGTTTTTATCGAATGATTTATGGCGAGGGGGGAGTTTGATTGGCGGTTGTTATTTGTCAGTGTGGACAGACTTTGTGACTTTGACAGCTTGTTTGTTTCCAGCTAACAGACTGCAGATGGATCAGCATATATTTGTTTGTGTGACAAAAGATGGAGGCTGAAGGAAATTATGATCAGACAACATGTGGCCGGAGACGTCAGGACCGATATTTATCAAACACCTCAGAGACAGTCAGAGCAACATTCAGCCATAAAACGACGCTTCAAGTCACACACCACCAACTATTTCACTGATTTTGGTGAAACTGGATCATATTTTATGGAGAAAATGTTTTCTGGTTTTCCCTCTGATGTCCTCCAGCTGCTCCGCCTCAACTCTCTGTGATTTACAGAGTTTCCTGATGGACAGTGAAGTAAACTGCTGACAACTGTAGCTGCTGTTAGCTGCTGTTAGCTCAGTTTGTTAGCTGCTGTTAGCTAATGTTAGCTCAGTTTGTTAGCCAGGCTGCCTGGACTGTGAGCTCAGAGCACCAGGGGAGTGTTAGTGTTTGTACCACAGGCGATTTGGACCACCGGGAAGAAGAAGAAGAAGAAGAAGAAGAAGAAGAAGAAGAAGAGGTTTACAGGCCCAGCAGTCAGCAGCTTCTATGGACATAATGGCAGAGGAGAAGAGAGTGAAGAGGACGTTGACGGAGGAAGCTAAGAAGAGAAAAGGAGAGAGTGAGCGAGCAAGAAGCCGCCGGACAAGAGTAAATCTGGGACTGACTTTTAGTGGTTGGTGAGAGCTTGGTGAAATAAAAGGCTGAAAGACAGACGCCGAGCTGGGCTGACTGCTGTTGGACTAGTCAGTAATATTAGCTGGCTGCTATGTCTGCTGTTGGTGACCTTGTTGATGTTTGGCTGTTAGCAAAGTTGCCGACTCGCTAGTTTTTGATCAGAAGTAATGTAATCAGAACAAATACTCGAGTACAGCTGAACATAGTTACCACAGTGGGATTACACTCTGACACAAACACTGATTTATACAAATATATAGAAGCAACAGATCTCAGACTTCTCGGCACACTAAAGGTTGTTTGGTTCTGACTGGTTAATATTTGCTGCAGGTATGTTTCTCTTGTTTGTTGTCCTGTCAGGTCTCGATACGACACGTCCAGTCTTTTTAAAATGTTCTCAGAGTGACAACAGTTGATGAACTCCAGCTTTTGGCAACCTCGTGTCGTCTCCTACTATATTGCAGCATTGTGCTGTTGCTGCTGTTGCTGTTGCTGCTGCAGGGCAACGCTGACTTTTGCTTGTTGGCCACGGGCTGAGCGAAGGTACAGCTGAGGGTTTGAGCTCCATCCAGGATCTTATTTTCCCACAGTGCGGGTCAATGGTTAGCACCGGTTTGAGTTTGTTTCTGTGAGTTTCAGGCGGGCCGTCTTCTCCTCTGTGGACCTGCAACCGGTCGGTTCATCTTCTGTCTGATCCTCGCTCTGATAGGTTCCAGCCCACATGACCCTGAGAGCAATTAAGCACGAAAAGGCAATTTTATCCTCCAAATTAAAAGTTTCAGGATAACTATCTGCATTAAGTGTAAGCCACAATGTGCTTTGCTTTAATGCCAGCAATTTGTTTTCCACAGTCGATGTATCAATTTGGAATCACACCACAGACTTTCCAATAACAATGGCTCTAAAATGGTTGTTGAGTCTTATGCTAAATTTATCCATGCTGGACCACAGTGCAACCACGTCTGTGACTGGATAAACAACTTCTAAGATCTAACGAGTAAAGAATGCTCATAATGGGGCATTTTTACCTGATTGTTGCTAAGCCACCCTGCCAAACACACACCATCATCATGGGCCACCCTGCCAAACACGCACACACACACAAACACACACACACACACACACACATGCACACACACCGTTCTTGCAGACAGATGTTCAGGTTTGGGTTCGCTGTACCGTTCCCAGGGGGACTTCCATGATGCCTTGCACCTGCTCGTGAATACAGTCAGGTCTACTTCCTGGTCATCAATCATCGCCACCCACCCTTTGCCCTCGCCATGGCAACAGAGGAGCCAAGACCACCAGAGTAACTCGCAGACGAGCAAACTCAGAAATGACAAACACCGCACGTCCACGTCCATGAAAACAATCAGCAGAGTCTGAAGATTCAACTGAATAACACGAGCACGGACCACGATCCAGACGCCTCAGAGCTTGTTAATGACCTGACCTACACATACACACACAGACACACAGACAGACACACAGACAGACAGACACACACACAGACACACAGACAGACACACAGACAGACACACAGACAGACAGACACACACACAGACACACAGACAGACACACAGACAGACACACAGACAGACAGACACAGACAGACACACAGACAGACAGACACACAGACAGACACACAGACACACACACAGACACACAGACAGACACACAGACAGACAGACACACAGACAGACACACAGACAGACAGACACACACACACACACACAGACTGACACACAGACACACACACACAGAGACAGACACACACACAGACACACACAGACACACAGACAGACACACAGACAGACAGCACACACACACACACACACACAGACAGACACACAGACACACACACACACACACAGACAGACACACACACAGACACACAGACAGACACACAGACAGACAGACACACAGACACACACACACAGACAGACAGACACACACACACACACACAGACAGACACACAGACACACACACAGAGAGACAGACACACACACAGACACACAGACAGACACACAGACAGACACACACACAGACAGACAGACACACACACACACAGACAGACACACAGACACACACACACACACAGACAGACACACACACAGACACACAGACAGACACACAGACAGACAGACACACAGACACACACACACAGAGACAGACACACACACAGAAACACACAGACACACAGACAGACACACAGACACACACACAGACAGACACACACACACAGACACACACACACACAGACAGACAGACACACACACACACACACAGACACACACACACACACACACAGACAGACACACACAGACACACAGACACACACACAGACACACACACAGACACACAGACGGACAGCTTCTCTTCATCAATACTGAACTTCAGCTGCAGTTTGTCAACAACACAAACACCCGAGAGTTCAGCTTCACCTGCAAAGAGTCACTGGAAGATGCAAAACTACAGAAATGAGAGACAAAGAGACAAAAAATGACTATGAAGAGACAGAAAACTAAAAACTACCACCAAGACTTGCAAAATGACAACAAAGACACACCAACGTCTACAAAGACACGACAGTAAAATCACGACAAACACAAAATCAGTTTGAAGTGATGCAGAACTAAAAGTGACTTCTGCAGTAGTAAAGTAAAATAACAGCAGTGTTTCTGTGTTGGAGCACCTGGTGGAGGTCACCTGGTGGAGGTCACCTGTTGGAGGTCACCTGGTGGAGCTCACCTGGTGGAGCTCACCTGTCTGTTTATTTTCAGTAATAACGTGTGAAATAAAGGTGGTAATGATTCAGACTCTGCACACAGAGGTTGCGGTGCACAGTGGTACAGTCAGCGAGCGTGTAAACACTCTGCGAGGATTGAACCTGTGATGTTTTGATTACGGCACAGACTCTCTAACCTGCTGCCAGGTTGCATAAAAGCCAAGCCGACACATAACCGCCGTCTTTGTTTGGACGAGCCACGAGAGCCCCGAGGTGTTTACCGGAGGCGGCAGCTGCACGAGAGACGCCCGAAGAAAGGAGCTCTTTCACCTGGAGGCTTTGAGAGGGAGGACGGGGGTGAGGGTGGAGGGGGAGATACAGGAAGTGAGACAGGAGGAGATTTAAGATGCATTCTTTCTCGTGTCCAGCAGGGGGAGACTCTACTGATGATCGTATAGAGTCCTATGGAGAAATGAGCCGACTTCTCAGTTAATTTATTGTCTCAGTAAACAGTATCCTGAGTTTATGGTCTCAGTCTCTAGATTCAACTCTTCTTCTACACAACATGATGTTCATGATGACCAACGTGTACTATGTCACCCACCAGCTCCATGCTGTCGTCCAAATATGGTCACTTCTGGCTCCAAAACAAAACAAAAACAAGATGACTGAACTGAAGGCTTCAAAATGTTTGTCCACAAACCACCGAGTGACAGCAGGTTTCTGTGATTTACAGAGTTTCCGATGGACAGTGAAGTAAACTGCTGCCAACTGTAGCTGCTGTTAGCTAATGTTAGCTCAGTTTGTTAGCTGCTGTTAGCTAATGTTAGCTCAGTTTGTTAGCTGCTGTTAGCTAATGTTAGCTCAGTTTGTTAGCCGGGCTGCCCGGACTGTGAGCTCAGAGCACCAGGGGAGTGTTAGTGTTTGTACCACAGGCATTTTGGACCACCGGGAGGAAGAAGAAGAAGAAGAAGAAGTTTACAGGCCCAGCAGTCAGCAGCTTCTATGGACATAATGGCAGAGGAGAAGAGAGTGAAGAGGATGTTGACGGAGGAAGCTAAGAAGAGAAAGCCTGGATGTTGTCTCAGGCCTGGGGCGCAGGAACTTGACGAACTTGACAGGAACTTAACATAGATTAGTATCATGGCTCACGTTAGCTGTTGAACTCTTTTGTTTTCACTTATAGTGTTTTGCTAGCGATAACGTTAGTGAGGGGTCTTAGCTTAGAAGACAGGATTTTGATACGTTACGTTAGCTAGCCAGCTAACGTTAGTCAGCTAAAACCAGCTTTGACTTTGGACTGGCTAACGTTAGCTTGTGTTGCTCGTGTAGCTTGGTAGCTGGGCTGACTGCTGTTGGACTAGTCAGTAATATTAGCTGGCTGCTACGTCTCCTGTTGGTGACCTTGTTGATGTTTGACTGTTAGCAAAGTTGTCGACTAAATCTCAGAAATAATCGTTTCTTTTCACTTTGCCACAGTCGAACTTTCAGACTGAGTATTTAGAGATCTCGTGTCACATCAACAGATTGATTGAATTTGTTTCGGAGCAACTCGAGTTAAGCGCGGACGGAGCAGATGTTGCTGAAGACTTAACATACATGTTGATTATCCACAGTCACACGCTCGTCTTTAAAACGCCGATCGCTGCTCGCTCTCTCAGTAATGTTGGATCGCCTGTCTGTGGTTTCAGAACATTCTCTGTTGTTGATTCCTACTGAATATGACCCCTTGACTTCTACCCAAACAAAACACTGCCATTTGTTTCCAATGAAAACACAAGCGGAACAATTCAAAACAGAGGCTCGGAGGCAGCAGCATTCTTTGGTTTGAAGAGTAAGATGAAATGAGTTTGTGCTCCGTCGGTTGCCACAGAAATGCTCCTCTGTTTCTCTCAGAGAAAGTTGAGGATAGTCTGGATTGGAGCTTCAGCACGTACATCCTGTTTTTCCACTGTTAGAAACAGATATTTCTGTTCTTTAAAGCCTCCGGAAACGTGGCTTCACGCACTGAAAATGAAGATATGATATCAAAGATGGGTTTCATGAAGCGTCTGAGTGAAAATGAACTCCAAAAATCTGCTTCATAAACCATTTTTAAGACTCTGTAGGCGTGGCAGGTCAGTCAGGAGCACAGACTGGAAGCTGAATAATGACCTGCCGTAAAAATGTATTTCAACCACCTAAAAACATCAAACAGTTTTAATAAGACCTCTAAGATTCCTTCAAAACCATCAGACCAGACTCCTTTGACAATCCATCTTCCAGTCCATCAACGTTCCAACGCTCACCTCCAGTCATTTTTTTTTTTTTTTAGAAACTTTATTAATCACATTTTTACATGTGAAATTATTCTTCCACATTTGATCCATCCAGTCATGAGCTTTGTCGTGACGAAGGAACGAGATCGAGATACAAGCCGCTGAAATGTTGTCTTCATACAGTGTTTATGTTTTAATTTTTGATTTATGTAAATGTTTATTGTTTATTTATAAATCAGAAACCTGCAAAATGGTTTAATCCAATTAGTCATGTGACTAATATATACACCTGTATGAGGAAGTGTGGCTGGGAGAGAGTTGGAGTTGGTTGGTTGCTTCAGTTGCTTGAGTTGGTTGGTTGGTTGCTTGAGTTGGTTGGTTGCTTGAGTTGGTTGGTTGGTTGCTTGAGTTGGTTGGTTGGTTGTTTGCTTGAGTTGCTTGAGTTGGTTGGTTGCTTGAGTTGGTTGGTTGTTTGTTTGCTTGAGTTGCTTGAGTTGGTTGCTTGCTTGCTTGCTTGAGTTGGTTGCTTGCTTGAGTTGGTTGGTTGGTTGTTTGCTTGAGTTGCTTGAGTTGGTTGGTTGCTTGCTTGCTTGAGTTGGTTGCTTGCTTGAGTTGGTTGGTTGGTTGTTTGCTTGAGTTGCTTGAGTTGGTTGGTTGGTTGCTTCAGTTGGTTGGTTTGTTGGTTGATTATTGGAGATTATTGAAGTAATAAATTGTTGGATTGGATTTTGTGTTTGGACGTTGAACATTGGGACTTCTTCATACTTTCGTAACATTAACAGTGGATTCAGTTACACGTGATGAAGATGATGATGAAGTTTAAACTGAGCGAACACGTGATCACTGGACTTTCCATTCAGTCATGACCTCTTCCTGTCGGGTTTGTCTCTGCAGTCTGTGATGGTTGTTTGGCTTCAACCAGCATGTGAAACAGGAATGAGTAATTTGGCTTCGTCGAGCAGAGCCCCGTTCAAACTTCAGAGGATTGTGACCATGACGAATCCTAAACCAACCGGGCTCATTGGGTCAACTCTGACATGTCTTAATGTTTGGACCGAGGATTTCAAAACATGTCTTTGTCTCTCCTGTGACTCTGATCTGAAGTTGAGTCATGACTTGTTTTTTTGTGATGGCAGAGTTCAGGTTATTTGAAGTGTGGTTGCATGAAGTACTGATCCAGAGTCAGTGTGTTACCTACAGAACACAGAACACGGCGTCAGTTCAGAGAAGACACGAGACTAGACACAAAAAACTAGACGATCAAGGCAACGATGAACCAAGAGGCAACCTCTGAGACTGTGAAGTGAACCAAAAACTGCAGTTCCTCAAACATCCACTTGAGGTTGGTTCCAGAAGTGAGTCAGTCTCCATAAGTCCCCATGTTAAAATGTCCAACTTCACAGCAGAAATAAACATGTTTACAGCCTGGTACAAAAAACAGTTTTGGGACGTCACTGAGACTCCGTCCAAGTTTTAGACAGTCTGCGGGGACGTCACGGAGACTATGTCCAAGTTTTAGACAGTCTGCGGGGACGTCACAGAGACTACGTCCAGGTTTTAGACAGTCTGCGGGGACGTCACGGAGACTACGTCCAGGTTTTAGACAGTCTGCGGGGACGTCACGGAGACTACGTCCAGGTTTTAGACAGTCTGTCTCCACTCAGACTGAATGTGTGTGGTTGTTGTCTCCGTCCACAGCGGGACAGTCTTCTTGCTGGTCTTCTTCAGTCTTTCAGATCCTGACACGACCTCTCGTTAAATAACCAAACTTTCCCTCTCAGGCTTTTTTTCCTGCTTCATTGTGTTTGGCTTCGTCGTTTCCTCGTGGACAAAAATCAAACCCTCGTGCGGAGGAATGTAATTTTCACATTATTCACATCCACAACATGTGATTCATATTTCAGAGCTTCATCTCACGTCACATTGTGTCACATTATTGGAGTCTCACGTTGTAACCACGGCTTTCTACTGTTGACCACGTATCAGAGCTCCGTCGCTCCGACTCATCACGCTCAGCATTTTGTGGATGATTGCTAATTAGTGCTCATCTGCAACCGAGCTGTGTCTCCGTAGATGTTATATGTGTGGTTACGATGTGAGGCGGCAGAAATCATCAGTCTGAGTTGACGTGAATCAAGTCGCACGTCGGGAATGAATAAAATGTTCAGCGTGGACGACCTCCGTGCATCCATGATGTGTGTGTGTGTGTGTGTGTGTGTGTGTGTGTGTGTGTGTGTTCCAGTGTTTTGATAAACGTGTCATAATATTATTACGGGACGGAGATGCCAAGAAAGACAATCGCGGTGTAATCCGGCCCTGCTGTCAAACACACTTAAAACCTGGACAATGAGCGGTAAACTGGAGTGTGTGTGTGTGTGTGTGTGTGTGTGTGTGTGTGTGTGCGTGTGTGTGTGTGTGTGTGTGTGTGTGTGACGAGCAGCAGTGTTTCCCTGCGTGATGACAAGGTGTGGTGGACCACCCGGCTGCCGTTGGACTGTTGTTATTGATTTCGTGTTGCTGACTCAGCACCGCTTTGACTCTTCCCAGAAACAGTCTGAGGAGAAACAAAGGTGAGACGCGAGAGATCGAACTCACGAGGTAATCAGTTCAAGACCGACCACTTCTGTCTGTAAACACACTGTCTGTCCACACGGACGTCTGCAGACGCTCAGAGGATGAAGCTGCACCAATAAAAAACTAAACAGACGTGGTGTAGCCGTCCGTCCTGAAGTTCACTCCGTGCTCGATGATTCATCGTGAAATTATTTTATGAATTTATTTTTATCAGACGTCACAGACTACTTTAAAATGTTTGGACAACTCAAAACAGCAGCTAACAAACTGAGCTAACATTAGTTAACAGCAGCTAACATTAGCTAACAGCAGCTAACAAACTGAGCTAACATTAGCTAACAGCAGCTAACAAACTGAGCTAACATTAGTTAACAGCAGCTAACAGCAGCTAACAAACTGAGCTAACATAAGCTAACAGCAGCTAACATTAGCTAACAGCAGCTAACAAACTGAGCTAACATTAGCTAACAGCAGCCAACAAACTGAGCTAACATTAGTTAACAGCAGCTAACAGCAGCTAACAAACTGAGCTAACATAAGCTAACAGCAGCTAACATTAGCTAACAGCAGCTAACAAACTGAGCTAACATTAGCTAACAGCTGCTAACAAACTGAGCTAACATTAGTTAACAGCAGCTAACAAACTGAGCTAACATTAGCTAACAGCAGCTAACAAACTGAGCTAACATTAGCTAACAGCAGCTAACAAACTGAGCTAACAGCAGCTACCAAACTGAGCTAACATTAGCTAACAGCAGCTAACAAACTGAGCTAACATTAGCTAACAGCAGCTAACAAACTGAGCTAACATGAGCTAACAGCAGCTACAGTTGTCAGCAGTTTACTTCACTGTCCATCAGGAAACTCTGTAAATCACAGAGAGTTGGGGCGGAGCAGCCGGAGGACATCAGAGGGAAAACCAGAAAACATTTTCTCCATAAAATATGATCCAGTTTCACCAAAATCAGTGAAATAGTTGGTGGTGTGTGACTCTATAATCTCAGTCGTCTATGTATTTTGAGATAAACTGTATATTCATCTCAGTTGGTCGTGGTGTTGTCGCTCTGAGCTGTCTGTCAAATTAAAATCCACAAACTGATCCTGAGATTTAAAAAACACCGTCAGAGTGACGCCTCTCGTGTCGCCTCGTCAGCGCGCCTGTAATGTCAACACTTTGCTCGGAGCCGACCGGCGCTCATAAAATCTCCTTTATATGCCACAATAAGCCAAACTCACTAACCTGCAGAGTCATTTCCCAAATGCACAGCTCCAATATTCACTTAGCCTCGCTGACCCTGCGTACAGAGGCAGCACGTTAATGGAAGAAGCCTTTGGGAAGCCGGGCAGAGGTGAGCGTGTTAATATGAGCCGAGCGCTGACAGCTCCACGGGGTCACGGAGGCTCGTTACGTGAGGACAAACTGTGGACGTTTGTATCCAGCTTCAATAAAACGATACGAGCTCTGCCCGTCTGTCTCACTTCCACTTCTCCATCATGCAGCCTGTCGTAAATCACACAGAGTGAGACCG